>VZTI01005121.1:2154317-2198702 GCA_013397865.1 Struthidea cinerea
ATGGAGGGAGGCGGTGGGGCTGATGGGGCGCTCGGTGCGGGACCGGAACCGGGACCGGGACCGGGACCGGGACCGGAGCCGGAGCCGGAGCCGGAGCCAGCCCCGCGCCACCGCGCCGGCCCCGCGCAGCGCCACGGCCACCGCGGCCCCGGGGCAGGGCACAGCGCAGCCCCGACCGCCGCGCCTGGACCCCGTCCCCCCGCACAAGTGTCGGGGCACAGCGCGGCGGGGCAGTGCTGACACCGAGCGGGGACCTCCCAGCTCCCCCCTCCGCCCGCCGGGGTTGCATCAAAGGAAAAAAAAAAAAAAAAAAAAAAAAAAAAAAAAAAATCCCATCTCCCTGCCCAGGCTCAAGCGTTTGGCTATTGCAAGTAGCTCTCGAAAATCTGAGGCTGTCATTTTGTTCAGGGCTCCACGTTATCCCCGTTGGCTTCAAGCATAAAATCAGGTGAGAGTCAGAGACAGCTCATAAAAGTGAAGTCACATATGATAAGAAGAGTATAGATATCATAACCTGCATGTGAAGGAGAAGGGAACAAGGTTATGATCATTGTCTGAGGAAATCTGTTCAAACAATGTAATAGAAAGCTGCCCCCTTTAAATAAACATTAAACTTCTGCTAGAGGGTTACAATTTACAGTTCCAGCATGATCTTTTGAGGTGCTGTGGATACATTTAATATAAAGATGTCTATACAGTTTCCCAAATGTAAGGCATATCTTGCACCACAAGCTCTGCCGCTACTTTTTTTAATCAATAGCTCATAAGTATTCATTGAAAGATATGTTGGTATTCTACCCACTAAACTTATGAGGTGATAGCTACAACCACATTAAAATCAACATTTACCTCTGAGTCTTTTTTTGAAAATGACAAAACATTGGGGCTCTTAAAGGAATTTTAAATCATTACGAGAGATTTGGATGTACGTTATATACGCTGCTACCAATTTTTCCGCTTAATTAACCCAGTGAAATCTGTTAAGAAAGCAAAGCAAAACTATGATTTAACAGCCAGGTCCACCACATGAATATGCAAGGCAGACAAGGGAAACTTTACCTCCTCTGCAAAGAGCTGCCCAGCCCTGACCCTCACCCATAGCGTGCTTCTCCTGGCAGCCAGTCCCTGCCACCACCAGTTATTTTCCATCAGTTATCCCAGGATGAAGGTTAGCTGGTCACCTAGATTAGCAAAGGAAAATATTCTTTAAAAGGTGAAAGCTTTTCTGCGTGTGGAAACATTTTGATTGCTATTAAAGAAATGACTACTCGAAGCCTAGATATAATTAACAGATTGAGTGTATTTTTATATACACTGACTGGTCTAGATGACTGAAAATATTTCATCTTCATTGTGATTCATTTTATGGTTAAAAGAATGCCCTACTTTTTCTCCAGAGTGATGTCTATTTAATTTCTTACTTGAAAAACAGATTAATTTCAATCAAAATTTTTAGTAATATATTGTACAACCGAAAGAAAAAAAAAAGTAGATACTTAGAGGCCAAAATAACTCATATGTTGCATAGAGACCTGGACACTGAGTTCTGAAAACTTGGACAGACTTAGATGATCATGGTATATTATACTCAATAATTCACAATTTCTGCATATCTTCTGATGTAAAAGTTATTACCATGCCTACTTTTTAATAAAAAGATGTGAAGGTAAATGGAGATGGAAGGCCAAAATTGTTAAAGGAATTATGGGAATTGACTGATCCTTTCTTGGCAGTGTTGGCTGAAGAAGAAAAGTCTCATCTACCCCAAATGAATTCCTCAAACCTAATATCCCACTACTTGGAGATTTTTCCCCACTGCTGAAAAATTGAATCAGTATTGTGTTCATAGCAAATCTCATCCACAAGATCTTGAACCCATTGTAGACTCATGTGTCTGCAGTGAAGAAGCTGCATAAGGCCCCCATGCAGCTCCCAATTCTAGAGGTGGGAAGTGGTCCAGGGGAGCAGCCCTGTCCCAGACTTTGGGCTCAGGACGTCCCCCAGGAGAAAAGCCCAGAGGTCCATGTCCCCCCAGGGAGAGGAGACAATTGAGGTCTCCCTTCCCTGGCTCTATGTTTGGGCTAGGGAGCACAAAAACCCACCCTGGCAAACCATCCCCCAATTATTTGCTACTTCTTCTTTCTCTCCCAGCTTGCTCAAATATCTCCAACCACACAATTCAAAATAATTCAATCTTAATTTTGAAGTCATTGCCAAGTAAGCAAAATGCAATTTTTTGGCTCATGCCCTCCTTGCAAAAACAGTTCACTCTGAAGAATCCAAGGCTGTCTAGCACATGTTACTGGGCAGCTCTTCTAGTCTTGAACAAAATAATTTGGAAGTGGTTTTCAGCCCTGTCCCATACATTCCCAGGCAGCTCCTCCTCCCAGGTGTTAATCTTTCTGCTGCCCAACTCAATTTTGGCTGCTGTGATGGATTTTTTCCACTGCTTCAGAGTTCAGTGTTCCTACAAAAGGAGTCAGCTGTGTCCCTTGTAGCTTCAAGGGATCTCTGAAGGTGACTTACAGCAACAAGTGTGTTCTAGAGAGACACTCGTTTGGCAGCACTGTATCACCAATTAGACCAGGAAGTTTTCCCCCAGTTTCCTTACATTTTCCATATCACTCCCTGTGCAGCTCACTGCAAAGCAGTGTCTTCATGCATTGGATATTCTCCATGTAGTTGCATTGTCCAAATGATTTTTTACTTGAATGATGTATTTCCCCAAAGGAATAAAATAAAAATATACGGTGACACAGTAATTGACAGAGTCCAGGATTTTGCTGAGTTGTCATGTATTATAACTGTACATTCGTATTCTCCCCATGCAGCTTACTCTACATCAGGTTTTAAAAAAAGATGGAAAAAAGAATGAAGGAAAAAATCATGTGCATTAACCATTTTCCTGCTTCTCCCTCTTCCCTGCAAGCCCAAGGAGACTCAATACCATGGTACACACTCAGACCAAGCCACTGTGTGGCAGCAAGTAGGGATTTGGGGACTTGAAGAGCTGGTGGTGAGCTGTGCTGGTCCATACTTGGGCTCAGTGCACCTGGTGACTGACATCTGCTTTATTTAACTACATACTCAGAATTTGGTTAAACTGAAGCAAACCAAATCCTGATGTGCATTGTTGGTTCTGCCTTTGGTTTGCTTGTTTCTTTACAGCTTGAACCAAAGTTGCATGGAGTGATTATGTTTTAACAGACAGATTTCTGGAGTATGTTTGAGGAATTTGCAGAAATCTCCTAAGTGTGAATGTGATGTTGGCCACTAAATTCAGGCATGGCTCTGGATTTAAATTTTTGCCAAAGACTGCAACCAACTGTTGTTGGTTTGGGTCTGGATCTCATTCCAGTTGAGCATGATTCAAGCTCCATATGACAGATTACTCCTTTGTCATGAATTTCAGCAGCATCTACCCTGGGTCTCTGGAACCAAACTCAGGTTGAATCATGGCTTAATAGTGACAAGTGTTCTCTAGTATCTGAGGTGTGGCCATCAAATGCAGTTGTGTATTTGCACAACGTTGGCACGGAAGATCTGACCTCATGACCAACGTTTGCACACAACACACTCTCTTCTGACTTCATGAAGAGTGAGGTCTTTGGTTTTCTCCAGAACATGTAGGACTCTTTGTTGTATGTACACCAGAGCTGCCTGGGAAGCTGTGGTCATCTACAAAATAACTGCAATATTTCCTTTCTTTTATTCTTTCTTTTTTTTAAAGCAGAACCTTTAAAATTCTTTTCTTCAGATGAAAAAGCTCTTGCACCTGCAAAAACAGAGCTCTCCATTCACAGCCACTTAAGGTAAATACACACTATTCCGTTTTGCGCTCTTTTATGGTTTTTTTAATGTATATTGCTCAGAAACCATCGGGAAGCCTAAAGACTGACATTTACCTACAAACAAATCTACCAGGAGTGTGCAACACTGCAAAGCTCCCTTTGGGGCGTGTGGAGGAAGCGCTGCCAGGAGCACTGCCATCCCCAACCCCATCCACTCCTCAGCTCCCTGCTTCAAACAGCTGCTGCCTGTTGTGCCCATTGCTCTGGAGGGTTTCGACTTGAGTGCTCAAAGCTGGACACAGGGGCCTGACCTCGTGCTGGCCGTGGAAGAGTCATGGCAGGGGAACAGCTCAGCCTGCTGGCACATAAGCAAACATCTCCATCAGGATATGAGCTGCCCTATGAGTCAGGTAGTCCAGCAGCAGCCTCTTCCCCTAATTGTCCTCTGTAATTAACTAAAGATGATCTGGCAAGTAAATCCCACACTCCCACGTTTTCAATTCATTCACCATCCAGAGCTGGCAACTTTTCTCCAGCAGCTCTCTAATAAATACCATCCACAGGAGTTTTGTGCCCAATTTCTGTGTTTCAGGCTCAGCTCAGGCTGTGCTTGCAACACAGTTTCCAGCTGTTCAGTTCCAGTTTGTGTGAGAAGCAAAAACCATTTATGAAGCTTCAGCAACAGTTTATAAATAGTCACATGATAAACAGTGGGTCGTGGTGGGTACAAGAAAATTCAGCAGAGGCGTCGCCACAGAGAATATTATTGCATATTAGGAGCTGAAAGGGGCCTGAGGAATGTTTCCCAGCAAGGCAGCTTTCTGCAGATCGGTACCCTCCTGCGCAGGCAGGGCCATGGTGCATCTCCCTGCTGGGCTTCCCAGTGCCTGCGGTGGTGCTGGGGCTGGCATGGCATGTGGAGCAAGGAGGAAAACCCATATCCCATGGGCATGGGGTGTAGGTCACTGTGGCTACACAAGGAGCCCCAGTGTGCCTACCAAGCATCCCTGTCACATCCTGGACCGAGGTTCACTCCATCCTGGTTCACCTGAGGAGCAGCCAGTCCCACACTGAGCAAATCCCGAGGGTGCCAGGAGGTTTCCTTCCTCCACAGCACCAACTGTGTAAAGGACACTGCATTTAGACTATTTAGACTACAAAAACTTTTTTTTTTTTTTCTGCACAGACCAGCAAACAGCCATCATCTGGGAACAATGAGAGCTGTCAGGACGGGGGAAGGGAGACGGCCAAACTGTGAGCGCGGGCTTGAGAGCTGACGGAAAGAAAGAAACACTCCTCAGGAAAATTTTGCCCTGAAAAACCCAAACTTCATTAGCTGAAAATGAATGCTCAGTCTGCTGAGTTGTGCCCTGTGCCCAGAGAGAAGAGTAGTAGGGATAAGTGACCTATTTTCCCTGGAGAGGAGGAAGAGGTTGCTCTCTATCAATCCCACCCTTCCTGTATCAGTTTATATATTAGTTCCTATGGCCTGTGGAGGAAGCAGCCAGTAATGGAGTGAATCATTCACAATGAATAAATCATCTGACTAATTTAGCTTGTTTTTCTTCTCATGGCTCTTCAGTGAATGGATCCCTAAAGTTATTCCTTATTATTACCATGTAACTTGCCATATGGTGATGTTGTTTTCTTTTTCCTCTACATTTTTAACTCCTGCAAGTTTGCAAAATTCTGTTAGCTCAGTTATTGTCGCTGTGAGCAGCACTAACGGTGAGAAATGGCACGACAAGTTCAGGAGAAACAATAACTCATTTATTTAATTATAAATCAGTTTATATAACTTGGGTCGCCAGCATGGCATAAGGTCATTGGTCACCGACCATCCGCCTCCCGCACTGGTTGGCTAAAACCTTTCAGAATATTTTTACCAGACAATATCATAACAATATTACACAACAGCTGCAGGTGCAAGATAGAGAAAGTTCTGCTTACAAAACTGTAGCACTGTTTTTCATAGTTTCTGTGAGAAACAGAGCTCTCACAGAGCGCTGTGGAAAGCTGGAAAATTTCTCTGCTAACACTTTTCAGTGTTCAGAAGTTATGACCAGACAGATGAGTTGCATGGGGCTGTTCCTAGCCCCACACTGGATGAGTTCAGCATGGCTGTTGCAGGTATTTGCATCAATAAACAGAGAGAAAAATTACACTGTGTAAACTGCAGAGTCCAAAGTTCGGTTTCTACAGATGCACGTGTCCTTCAGGACAGAGTCTCACAACACCTCTGTCACACAAATACCCCCAGTACCAGCACAATTGAAAGAAAAATTACTTGTATTCACACAAAGCATTTCTAAATCAATTTATATCACATTTTGGCTAGCAACCATTTCAATGAACAGCATATGTGGGGTGGTATCACCTAGAGGATCACTTGGCTTTGTCTCTTTCTTAAATGATAGCAAACAATGGAGAAAGCTGCAGTGCTGGATTCAGATGAGGTCTGTTGGATTCAGATGAGTTCTGTGGGATTCAGACGCCATGGTCAGCATCTGACTGGATTTGGAGAGCCTGGTGTGTGCTCCAGCAGCTGCCTGCTGGCATGGATGGAGTGTGTAGAAGGAGAGGAAACCACAGGGCTGAGGTCTGTGATGGGACTGGGGAGGTCTTCTTCTCTCTCTGGAGATGCCTTTTCCCCCAGCAGAGAAACCAGTGGAGCAAACCCCTGATGGCTTCAGGCCTGAGTACATGCCCATATTTCTTTCAGCTTGTGTGTGTATGTTTATGTTTCTTTTGTTTGCTCTACGTGAGAGCATTTCACCCTTTCAAGAAGACTTGATGTAAACAAAAGAATAAACCAGAAAACAAACAGGCAGCAAACGGCGCCCAGACTGAAGCACCACCTGCAGCACAAAAATACCAAGCAACTCCCACGCACCCTCTCCCACCCACCACATCAATGGGGAGCCTCGGTGGCAGCACAGCGCTCTGGCTGTTGGCAAGAACCAACACCCAGGTGCCAGGCAGAGAAAATTCCCGACTCCGTAGAAAATAGGGAAAAGCTCCCATCCTTGCACTGCAGGAGCTCCAGCTCCAGCGTTTCATGAGCAGTCTCTGCAAGAAGAGCTAAGAAGAGTCCAGTCATGCCAGATCTCAAGCTAAGCAATTTGGATGATTGAAATTTTACACACAAGCTAATTGCAAGCTGATGCAAGATGCAATTGAGTGGTGTGATGCTTCTCTGAGTGAAGAGCTGCCCGAGGCTTGCCTGCCCGCCTCCTGCACAGCCCCTGCTCCCTGAACAAGTGCAGCCACTCCTAAAAACTCTCTTTTCTCACCAGTCTGGGCTCAGTCTTATCACTGTGAGAAATGGCGACAAGAGTCAAACTGGTCAGAAGCTGAGCTCTTGCTGCCAAGTTCTGGGGAAGTGGCCCTTCGCCAGGTCATAATCAAAAGTAGACATGATCCTTCCTTCTCTCTCCTCAAACTACCAATAAATTAAGTGTCCAGTGTACTCACTTCACCAAGAGGTTTAATATTGCTACAGTAAGGCCATGTAGTCTTCTGGGGAGTCTCTTTCTTCCAAACCCTCATCCAAGTCTGTAAACCTAGCTGACAGCTGACATTTCCTATCTGAGTGCAAGTCAGAGCTCAAAGATGAAACTTGGGTGGAAGCAGAAGTGAATATAGCTCTGAAGAAAGACAGAAGAGAAGATTAAAAGCTACGCTGATTTACACCACTAATTGCAGCACTACCTTAGACGAGGTAATGGAAACCACATGTAACTGTGACACCTACAGTGCAACCAGCCCTGCCCCCCAGCTGCAGAACAGATTTACCTCTGGGCACCTGAGGGTGCAAATGGAGACGGTTTGGAACAATAGCAAACTGTTTGTCCTGGCCTGAAATGAAGGGGCTTTTCCCCCAGGTTGTACCCTAAACTGAAGAGAAAAAGAGATTTCTCATTCCAGAAGGGAATCATAAATACATGTGTCTGTGTGTGTATATGTACACATATATCTATATATATGGAGTGAATCCCAAATAACTCTTTGGCTTTTTAGTTAGATATTTTCTTAATTTCCAACTGTCTTGTGTAAACAAGTTGTAATGGTAAACCCAACAAATTCCAGAGGTCAAACCCCATTCCTGACTCAGTCTCTTCTTACATCATTTGGCCAAACTGTACACCTGGTTGCTCCTTTGTTCCACCAGTTTCAATCACCTGCAACGTTCTATTTAACCACCCTATATATTTTCCTGTTTAAATGTTGTTAAGGGTTTTTTTCCGAGCAAATTCATGCACATGTTTAACTATTTTCCCCATTCCAGCTTAACTTTTTCCTCGGTTGCTTCTGGGAAACATCCTGTTACGGGAGGATAAATGACAAACACAGTGTGCAGGACCAGATGTGTGCCTTCAACACCAAGGGGATGGATGAGCCATGAACAAGCCACCACTGCAGCACAGCAGCAAGCTGCAGGAATAGCCCAGCTACATGCTTTCATTCCCCAGTAAGTACTAGGTTACCGAAAGCAGCTCAGCCTCCAAAGAAAGGAGAAGATTTAAGATGAGCACAGTGCACCACATGACTTCCAACTCGCTTCTCTGTTTTCTCAGAACACCCTCAGGAAACAAAAAGGAGGGGAAAGTCCTGAAGATTCTCAACTGGAATATATTTTTTAAGAGTTTTTTCATCACATTTTAATTTTTTATTCTGGAGTAAGCAGCTGAAAACTGCTACACAACTGCTTAGCCATGTCTAATTTGGTAGTACATTAGACAGACTTTCAGCCTAATACTCTTGAGTCTATTTTAAATACTCGAACATTCCAGCCAACCAGACAGATAAGAACAATTTAACGGGGCTACTGGCAAGAGCGGTCCCAGATTTGCTAAAAATCATGTCTATGTTCACACATGCAAACCAGCACATTTCCACTTACCAGACTGATTGACTGGTGAAAAATCTTAATGCAAAATAAAACTACTGACATGCACTAAGACTGTGAGACTGTTCCTGGCTGGGTCTTGTAGGTGCAAGAGCATCTAAAAAGTCTGAAGATGTTTTTAAGTGCTCTCAGAAGTTTTTCTTATGACACAATTGAAAAAAAAGGCTCAGTCATGGTTACGAGATGAATGCTTCAAGGCATCTTTGGCAGTTTTGTGAGATAAAAGTAAGCTCATATTTTAGGGTGCTTTGTGGTGGGGAAAAAAGTGCTGATTTATTTGGCATATGCTGGAATTTAGTGAAAGCCAAAGAAATATGTAAGACTGCAGTCACTTTTTAAAAAGTTATATTGGAATATTTAAGGTCCAGATCACAATCACAAGATCTGAGACATTTGAGGTTAGGAGGGACTGTTGGCCTTTTGTCTGATCTGTTCACAACACTTCCTATATTTTTTTCGTTGTGTATCCTTTAGCCAAGAAAGAGAGAACTCTAGTCCTGTGTTGTATAGATGGAAGTGATGTTTCTGGTAATACTTTTTTGGTGTAGGTGACAAGAAATTATTAGAGCAAAAGATGATGAATTAGTGAGCTTCATGCAAGGAATACAAAATTTCATACAATAACTGCACAAAGACCAATTCATGAGCATTACTCCCAAGTAATATCTACACATTCAGTTCAAATATAAATCACAGAGTTATTCACAATAGCCTGTTCTTGCAAAAGCTCTTCAATATTAACACAACTCTGGCATTATTGCAAAGTTAGAATCATGGAATGTGTAGCCCATTACCCCTGAAAGCCATTCCTACCACTCCTATTTAGAAGTGTTTTGAGAAAATCTAACTGATATTGACCTCAGTACTGTTGTCTGTACTGGGTTTCTAACTTTTGCACTAGTGTGAAAACTTTATCAGGATGGCCAGAGTTACGCACCTACAGAAGGAAATTAAATTATCCAGTTTACCATTGCCATACATTCAGGATGTACTGGATATTCAATATCCTATACTAACCAGGTACCTATCTCAAAGCTGGCTGTAATATGGTATGTCAGAAAATTGCTTTTTGAGTTCAGAGAGAGGACAGATTTCACTGCAAATGTCAAGAGATTCAATTTATGGTTTTGCATGACTAACTTGAACAAATTAAGGGATTGAAATGTAGCTACTTTAGTAGCTATAAACTGGAAGAAAACTGCAACTGTGGTCAATGATACCGTGAAATCCTCCTGGTGGCCAAAAGTCCTCTGTGGCTTGGGTCACCTCCACACCCACTTTCACTAGCAGGCACTTCACTGGCTGTCCTTCTGTTTATTTGCATCCATAATTCTCACCAAGATGGTGAATGCAGGCATGAAAGGAGTCATAGCTGTGCACTAAGGGTTAGTTTGGTTTGATGCCTGGTGTTTCATGTGGGACAAAGATGAAGCAGTGCTTGCGAAATGCTGTAGAACTTTTTGCATTTTTTCAGTCTCCCTGTCTTGAACTGATGTTGTCCAAACGTGAGTACACATTGTTCTTATCAAAATAAATGCTGCTCAATAGTAGATAACAGAGACAGATTAAATCCTTAGTATTTCAGACATGATACAGCAAAAAATGTTTGCATTACAGAAATTATTAGCAGTACCTGATGTCCTCCTGCATATCTTGCCCTGTGTTTGTCTTTATTCCCATGTGTCCCAATGAAGGTTTTCAGCTCGTGGAACTCAAGTTCCACACATCTTTTGCCTCTCCAGATCAGGTGGCCAGTACCAGATGGACTCCCATGGGACATCCTGAGGATTGGCACACTCTTTCCTCCCACGTCAGCAAGCATTCCTGGAGATCTCCTGCACCCACAACTGCTAAATCTTCCAAGGACCAAGGCAGACTGGACGTGGTGGAGGGAGCTTATGCTTCAGCAGGTTCTCCTGCCCTGCCATGCCCTACCAGACAAGAACCATAGAGAGCAGCAGCCCAAGGAGCAGCCCTCGGCCAGGCGTCACTCACGTAACTCTATAGCATGGCCACTTAAGTCATCACCTCTCTGTGTGAGGCCATGTTGTCTCAGGGTTTTGTACGATGAGGTCTTTCCACTGCTGAGACTTCTGCTTACTCTGAATATTTTTTATCCCAGCATGATTTCCTGGTAGCTTCATGTTTGAGATGGCTCCTACTTTTGCAAAGGTGAAGATGATATTCCCAGCTGATTCTAACCTAAATAGTTCAACAGCAGATGTGAAGTATCCATCAGATTTTCACTTTCCCTCTGGCCATTGAGCTTCATGGTGGTTTAACAGCAACCTCAGAGATCCCACCACAGGTTTCATCTTTTACAAAGCACATCTTGGGGCAAGTAAATAGGCTTAGGGAGTGACTGCACACCTTCTCCATTGTGGCCCATTAATACAGATCAGGACTATTTCTTTGATCTGCTTTATCTTCCAGCAACCAGACATAGGCTCCAAAACAGTAAAAAAATGAGCATCATTACATTTATTCACTTGGCCCTGCAGTGTTGACTTTGTGCAAATCTTTGAATTGCCCACAGGTTCTGAGTCTGGCAAAAGGTTCAGTTCTGGGAATAGGCTTTCTCTGTTCTCGCTTCACTCTTCATCATTTGTAATTATGTTTTTGTTGTCTGTAAATTTTGAAGACCCAAGGTCTTTTTTTTCCGGTCGGCATGGGTGTTTTCTTACACCTTTCTCTGCTAATTTTATGTAATGATAAGACCTATTCTGGTATCCACTTAGATATCTCTCAAGAAATTGTCTTAGACAATGAAATTAGTGACCTTAATTAGGCCATCTAGTTTGGAAGGCATTAGTGACATTGGAACAGGATGTTACTGCCTGATTACATTAGTCAGATCAATTTAGAAAGCAAAAGCAATGTGAAATCAAACTCTCTGCTGGTGGGAGGGAACCAAGGAGTGAGGGAGCAATTCCATTTGCCTGATAACAATTGCTGGTCATGCTCGCACATTGCTGCATGTGTCATGCACCAGCAGTGGTTCTGCTCTGTAGAGAAACAGCTGTGATGGCTTTAGAGATGCTTAAGTGATAAAGCACTTTGGGGAATCTGTCAGCACATGGAAAGGCTCTGGTCATATCTCTTCCTTCAACTTGTTTGCTGCAAGTGAACCAGTTGCTTTGTTCTTCCTTTCCACCGGCATTGCAAGATCAGATATACCGTACCTGGGCTGGCATCTTCCCCACTGTATTATTTTGGATTTCTCAATAGCATTGTAATGTTTTTGATGTTCCTGATATCACTGTAATTTTGCTAGATACACAGGCTCCTCCCTCCATTTTATCACATGCACACCTTCTCTTTCTGCATTTTTATTGTGTCTCTATGTCTTTTCATGCCAAGGAAAGCCAGCACACTCTCTGCAGTAATGCCACAGACTCCAGACGATCTCTTTAAATATGCTTCAGCCATGGGCTCCTCTTTAAACACTGATTTAGCCAAGCTTTCTCCTAATTTGAATAAACATGAACTACTTTGTTCTAAAACAGCTCGGCTTCCTGATTTACAAACTGTTCTCAGTGTCATCTAATTTTTCCAAACATCCAGTTACAAATTACTCCATCCTCCCTGCTCGCTATGGACTCTTAGACAAGAGGTCTCTCCTGAATGCATTTTTGGTGATTTCATTCTGTATGGCACAGCACACACCTCCATGACGAACTGTTCAAAGCACAGCCATCTCCTGGGCTCACACCCCACCCAGCCCTGTGTGGCAAGGGATGGAGCTACACAGGCATCCCCTCCTGCTGGCCTCAGGGAATGGTTCACCAGGAGGAGACAGGGACCCTCTTTGCCGTGTCATCAATGTGTCCAGCACAGGTGAGTTTCCTCATACAGCCTAAGGATGTGCAAAGAAGGAACAGAGCTGGGCAGCCCGTGACTTCCCAGCTGCTCCTTCCCTACCTGCCCATCTCCTCTCTCACACCACCCGTGGCTGGACAAACCCAGCAGCAGCAGCACAGCTGGTGGTCACTTCCCGGTCACTCACAGTGGTCACTTCCCGGTCACTCACAGTGGCACACACAACAGCCTATGTCTGCAGCATGGTGCCCAAACCACTCCGAGGATCTGGGGAGCAGAAGTCAAGGTATTCTGCACCCTTGTACCACTTTCCTGTGCCAAATGCAACAAGCTGGCACATTCTTGATGACAAAACATCTGCTCTGGTTGCATTCACATAAATAAGGCTAAAAGAACATTTTCAGGTCACACCATACACAGGGAAGTAAGAAAGGAAATTCAGGGGTTTTTTTTACTGTAAATATACCTAGAAGATAAAAGCCAGGCATCAGCTGCTTAAAGAGGGCAGAAGGACCACACTACATATTATTGTACTAGGAAAGCTCATGAGTGCTTTTAAATTCTTAAACAGCCTGGCACGGTTTATTTTGAGAATTGAAAGCTCTGCTACCCAGAGATCACTCTTCTCCCTTCTCTAAGAGGATTTCTGAAAAAAAAACCCTTGCCAAAAGCAGCTGTCGGCTAATGAAACACACAGCACCACTGTAAGAATGGATCCATGAGCCCTGGCAAAACCTCAGTCCTTGTCAGGACCCGTGAATGAAACTGTCCCAGGGAATCTGCAGAGCAAGGCTGCATATTTAGGAAGCTCAAAAGAGAGTCAAAACAAAACCGAGTGGAGCAGGAAAAGCAGCGCAGACGTGTCAAAGGGCTGCCCACATGGCTCAACCAGAGGCTGACCTAAAGCCACTGCCACACAATTCCTTGTGAAGCTCACAAAGGAGCCAGATGCTCCTGTCAAAATCATACCTTCCACAAATCTACATGGGAAACCTGCCACCATCCTGCCTAAAAGGAGGAGAATTGATACAATTTTCTTGACTAAAATAGTACCTTTTCAGTGAATTAGCTGGAGAAAGAGCAAGGGCTGTTTGCTTTGGACAAGTATATTTCCAAGCATGTCATCCCCACAAAAGATCTTTCTTTCGCTCTACTTTCATGCGACCCTGAAAGCAAATATCTGATGGATATGATGTGGCTAGCTCCATATCTTCAAACAAGAGCAGGGAGCTGCTGGCAAGTGGGATTCTTCCGTTGCTCTGAGCTGATAGGTATTAGGAAGAAAAATGCGGTTCTTGTCTTGGCTGGCTTTGAGATGTACTTAACGTTTCATTCACAACATGCTGCTTGTATCCACAAAGCTCAACAAGGCAGTGAATATCACTGGCCTGTTTCAGAGGCAAGAGGAAAACGCTTTGCCCGAGATCGCACCGCATGTCACAGCAACAGGGGCACGGATGGTGAACCTGAATCTCAGCCATGGGCCTCATCACCCCAGTCCTTCCCATGGTGTTTTAAACCTTGATCAAAATTTAAGTTAGTAGAGGGCGTGCCTGAATCAGCTCATGGTCTCACAGCTTGTTCTCGTTCTCAGATTAATTGTTCTAATTAGCTACTCCACAGGCAAATATATATTGACTCTTTCTTCATCTCAGACTTGGGGCCAAGCATGATGCAGAAAAACATTCAGCTGTGGCTTCCTCCCAGAATGTGCCACACATCTAAATTGTAAACATTGCAGCTCAACTCCCAGTTCATAGCACAGGTAAACAAGCTCACCTAATGTTACTGGGTGGTTTTATTCTCCATTTTTAATTTCAGAAGAGGGACATCTTAATAAAGCATCCAAAATACCATGCAGCACAGCCCGCAGAGCTGCATTTCTGCAGCAATGCTGACTCTGCTCAAATCTGGGTACTAGAACAGGAGGAGGCATTGCCAACCTTTCAGCCTCATCTTCTTGGAGACAGAAAGGCCAAATAAGCTCAAAATTAGTCTGGGAAATTTGGTAGAACAAAAAGTTTGGAATCAAAACTCAACGTTGTACACTTTAATTCACAACACAAAGGGGATTTTTGCCACAACCTCACCTCAACTCTTCTTTATCTTTTTAATAAATTTTCAAGATGAAAACATTTAGTGTAGGGAAAACGTAGCAGTCAGTAAGTACTATATCTTCCACACAGAGCGTATTTGGTGCGTGTGTGTTACCTGTAGATTAGACTGCGAGGGCACCTGCCCCATCTCTGTTAATAAAGTGAAGATAATTTCTATGATATTATGATATGTCTATGATAATTTCTAAGATATTTCTAATTTCTATTCAACTAATGTCTGAGTCATGTTGCTAGCTTTGCTACGTGCTCTAACAGTTCCAGCCACTCAGTCATGTCCATAACCTCTCCTGCTGCCACAGACCTGCACTTCCAGTGGCTTTTGCCCTTGCCAGAGCCTCTGATAATTCTCTATATGGGAAAGAGACATTAGCTGCCAGGTCTGGAAATAACTACAGGAAATGTTAATCGTCTGTCTTGACAAAATTATAAATGCTTGATGAAGAAACAGACATTTTGATGATAAATATAGATGATGCAAAGGATTACAAAAAACGCAAAAGAGAAAAACAAGCTGTCCATGTCAATTCACCACTGCTGTTAACGTACAGCTCATGTTGGTCTGGTTTTTGTGGCTCCTTTGTATTCATGCTATCATGTTTTATTGTGGTGGCAATAGAGATTCTGATATTCTAGAAGTTAAATAGGTAAAAATAATAAATAAATATGTTTTAATTTAAGTAAAAATGTATTTGAGCAGTCATGTATGACCTCAAATGGCCATTGTCTTATAAATTATGAACACCTGAAAAAAGAATGAACACCTACATTTAGATTGAAATTTAGGGGGGAAATCTCTTACATCTTTTCATTCAGTATTTCTGAACTAGTAACCTTCTAACAATTTCAAAGGCTGTTGCTGGAGCTCTTGTGGACTGAAACTGCCCACTTTCAGTAGACCATACAATTTTTTTAAGTTTTTATTTTTAAAAGAGTGATGGAGAAATAGACTTGGAAATATATTGTGCAGCAAAAACAGTGTATGGGTGTTTATAAGAACAAAAAGATTTCCATCAAGCCTCATATGTGTTGGGAAGGACATCCGTTAATTAAAAACAAATCCAGAAAATTACAGCTGAACTGAAGAGAGTCTTACAAATGGTTTTCCTTTCAAAATTTGTTGATAATTAAAACACAACTGCAATTCAGTTAATCTTGTAAGGGAAGGACAGACAAACAATATAACTGTTGGATGGCGAATAAATAGGTAGACAAACACCTAAAAATGAGAACATTATTCCCAGAAGTGGTAAATAGGAGCAGATTAGAATTCAAATATTTCAGCAGGAGCTAAGCCTGTCCGTGCCAAAAACATTTTGCTAATATTAACTCTGTACTGCCTGACTATATTCTCTCAAATCCTACACAATTTGTTTGCTGGAATAAACCACTTGTACAAGATCAACGTGAAGGTATCTGGGCTAGAGTGCACCACTCTGTTAGCTCAGCTTTTATCGACAGTTCCCACCTATGCTACTTCTGTCTGATTTAGTAGTAGCAAATGATTTCTGTAGAGAAATCCCTCACAAGTGATTTCTTTCCTTCACTGACAACGCAAAGAGAGGATGTTACAGATGGGTTTTTATTTGTGTTTGTCTGCTTGGTCCGTTTTTTATCCGCTGTAGCAGTGCGAGTGTGTCCGTGCACACGGATGTTTGCACATGTGGCGCTGCGTGTGCGACACGCGACATTCCGAGGACGGCTGGGAACAGAGCCAGTGACAGGGACAGCCCTGGTGCCACTGTCCCTTCCCCAAGTGGGGTACTGCTCTCTTCCTCTGCTCCCACCATCCCACACAGAAACTCAAGTTTATGCACACTGGCAGACTCCTTTGCACGTTGTGTATTAACTTAGCATTTTATTGATCATTTGGGAGCAGAATGAATGCTAATCATTAAGTTTTATATGAATGTTTCTATTACATGAAGCATTACAGGACATGTGCCGAGTTAAGGGATGTTGCCTATGTAAATGAAAGATAATTCCACATTAAAAGGATGTTTTCTAGAGCATCTTTATTCAGTTACATTTCAGCTGATCTGAAGGACTCCTATCAGCACTAACACAGAGGGGTAAGGCTTAGGAATGTAAGTGCAGATAATAGTTTGCTAGGCCAGGATACTATTTCCCTGCCATGGATTTCAAAAGGACTTACTGTACATACTGGTTCTGGCATTTGAAACTCCAGGCTTAGTTGGGGGATGGGGAGAGATGGAGGAAAAAGAGGATTTGATACGAACAAAACATTTTTTGTAGAAGGCAGATTCTTTTTTGTTTCCATGTGCCATACAGTCAGCTATTTTGAGTCTTTACTGATGCTCTCACACAAGAAAAGTGACTCTTGAAAAATTCACCATTACAACTTAATATATCCAGTATGTAATTTGTACTTAACAGAAGGATATTTAGGACCATTTGCCTCAGCCATGAGACTTTCAGCTGCACAGTGGGAGGTAGTGCTTCAATGAAACCTTTGTTTTTAATCTTCTGATACAGTCACTAAGACAGTTGGCTGGCTTTAAAATTACATCGGTCTTGTTTTTTAATCTAGGGTTTGCAAGCAGTAGTTAGTTTGGGGCATCCACCAAAGCATATCATTTCACAGGCAGGACTACCACCCTTTTTTTTGTCTCCTGGGTAGGATGCACCAAAACTGGTGTCTCAAAAAGAAGAAGGAAAATGAAGAAGAAAGTTGCCCAGGGAGCACAGATATTCCTGGGGATGCCGTCCCAGGCGGCGTGTACAGTGCAGCGCAGCTCAGCCACGTTTACTTTGTTTCCTCCTCTTCCTAAAATTAGATTACGTTTCCCCGAGCGAGCACAATGATGCCGAAGCTGGACAATCCAGAGCCTGAATCACTTCAAAGCAACCCCCTGTTTTCAGCGAACGTCACCCGTCTGCCGCAGCCCTGCGGAAAGCACATTGCTCTGCATAGCAAGTTGGGTGGCAGTGGGTCCATAACGTAAAACTGTTGCCTAGTGTTCCTCTAAGCTCTGCCCTCCCCTGAAAAAAAAGTCCCTCATAATTCAGGCAACAGCTGGAAAGCTTAGCTTAATGGTCTGTGCTTAAATGTGGAAGGTCACAGGGTGCTGATCTAAGGAGCGGAGAAGTCTTGCTCAGCCGACTGTTGACACTTAGTAAACGGAGGAGGAGGGGACTGTGTGTGCATCTGAGAAAGCCATACCCCGGCCGGCGAAGAATAGGAAGCAACTTCTATTCAAGATTTGCAGGGGTCCTGGACCCAGTAGGGAAAAGCAACAAGGCCCTTCACTGCCTCTAAGTTACCTTGTATTATAACAGGATTAAAGTACATTTAGCTTCTCTATTAGCATACTTTAGCCCCATTTAGGCTTACTTGATGTTTCCGATGGCCTTTGATCAGCCTTGCATGGTGCTGGTCAGCTTCAGGACACAGCAGTCAAAAAGCGAGACTGTGAAATTATCCTGATGTTGAATCTCACAGGAGATATTTCTGGCTGTTTTCATTCACTCACCCCCAATATTCGAATTTCTTTCTCTCTCTCTCTCTCTCTCTCTCCCCCCACCCCTCCTCGCTCGAGAAAATAATTTACTCATTGTTAAAGAAACAGGGGGGGAGTTGAAGAAAGAAAGAGAGATATTAAAAGAAAAAGGTAGCTTAGTGACCAGTAATAATTAGCTCCTTGTTTGAAATCACTGCTGGCTTGTGTGCCAGTGCTGAAGCATCTATGAAAAATACTATAATTTCTACAGTGTCTGGCTTTTTATTGCTTACATTTGCATATAAATTAAATCCATATTGTAGCTTTAAGGCAAGCTAGGCTTAGAATGCAGTACAGCTCAGGGTCCTATTGTTTTACATCTACTTTCTATACTGTGGTTAAATGAAAAGGGAGGAGAAAGTAAAGGAGGGAGAAAGTCAGCTTCGTAGCATTTTTAATTGCTTCTCTGCCAATTATGGACAAATTAATATTTAAACTTTGTAGTGCTTTGAGAAAAATTGTTTACGGAATCCACTTCTTGGTGTTCAGTGCCCCCCGTGCCTACAGCAATATCTATATTGGAATCTTTTGTTGAAGAAAATGAAAAATAATCAAAGATAAATACTATTATCTTTTAAAATATTTTATGGAAACAAATGCCATTAATTGAACCGTAAATATTTCAAATATAGGCATGATCCTTATTCCCAACAGCAGCCTGAAAAGCCATTACCAGACAACACTTTTTCACCTGATACTGTTTATGTGCACGCGAAGATCTTGTATCATTCACTTCACTTGATCTTATTTTTGTCTTCCTCCTTTGCTTCACGCTGCCATCTCTGCTTGACCGCCTTAGGTTGGCCGCTCTGAGTCCCCGTTTCAGCGCGGCTCAGAAATCCACAGGCAGCTAATGCTAACACATCAGGGCAGAGCCTGGGAAGACAAGAGACATTTGCAAAGATGAGTAACAAGAAGCAAATGGCGCCTCAAAGTCTCCCTTTAAAAATTCTTTAATGAGATACAGTGCATTTTTTTTCATTCTTTTCTTGGGCTAATGCCTAGTATGTACCAACCACTGGGCCACATTTTTAGGAAACATCTAAATCAAAAGTCAGAAGATTACACAGGGACATAAGAAAATCTTAAGATGGCAGGAGGCCAGGAAGTCCAGCTAGGCCTATCCTTTCCTCCAGTTAACAGTTGTTCTCCATAATATACTGTTTTTCTCCCCCTCTCTCTCCATATGCTTCTTGCTCTATTTGAAATCTGGTCAGATCGGTTGCTTCTAGAGCAGCATCTGGTAGCTTATAATATATACCCTCTGGAAAAAAATGTATTACATTTGTACAGTGCAAGACCTCGCTGGAGCCGTGTCCCTCGTCCTCATATTTGACATTAGCTCTAATAACTGCAGCACTGCTCCCTGCGGTTCCCCCCAGAGCCCTTTGCAGCTCCGCCAGGTCCCCTCTTAATCTTTTCTCTTTGCGAGGGATACAGACCTAGTTTCACTAAGCATTTTGGAGTCCCCAGTCTCCAAGTCATTATGGGACTTTGTTGTACTATTTCCATTTCTGCAATATCCCTTCTGTAATTAGGTAATCAAGACTGTGCATCTTTCCCATGTGGCCTTTTGAGATCGATTTTATTTATCAGTTTATTTATCTCTTATTACACACTTTAAAAATTCTGGTTGCAGTTCCATCAGCTGGGCACATTGCTAGTCTTCACAGCTGTCTGCTTGCTATCGTAATTTCCTTTTTCCTCTTGCCCGTCACTCATTTGCTTCTTCTGTCTGAATTTTGCAGCTGTTCATATTAATAAAGGATGTTACAAGTGCTTGAATGCATGGTGAATTTCATGAATAGTCTCCTACAGACACCAAGAGCAGCATGGCAGGGACTGACACGTGGGTGAAGGGGTTGGTAGGACTGGCTTAACATGGGTGGTTCTGGACAGGGATAGTCCCTGCTTATGGGGATAGGTGATACCTCATCCAAAGAAGTTCTGCCCCTGTTTTTGGATGTCAGCAAAACCAGGCTGGACATGCAACATGCTGCTGTACAGCTGATTTCACATGGACAGTGGTTGCCAAGATTATATTAGCACCATAAAGATCCTTCCCAAGGCAGTTGACTATAGCCTGGACTGTGGTGCAGCAGTAAAATCTCACTTCTTGTTTCCGCTACAATAAAATTATTGCCTTTGACTTATAAATACCTATCTGTACATCCAGGTCTTTCCTATCAACAATGAAACAACACTCTTAAATCCTTTCCTTCATGGAAAGGGTTACTCCTTGGAGCAACACAACTGATAGCTGAGAAAAAGCTCTATTTGTTCCCACATCTGTTATAATCTTATACCTACCCTCATTTTTTTGTTCCCTGTAGCTTCTGCCCATTGCTGGGTGACCCTTCTACACCAGAGATCAGGGTCAAGCTCAAGCTCTAGTTTGATAACAAACTTCCTCTCTGAGCCTTTCCTTTCTGCTGCTCAAGACCATCACTGTAAAAACCACCAAGTTCTGGCCCACAGGTGGCTGCATGGCTCCTGGGAACACCTGTGGGGATGACATTGCTGCACTGGATCATTCTGGGCCACCCTCAGCCCTCATGGCACCCACCCGGCCACAGCACATAGCCTTGGGACAAAGAGAGATTGAAAATCTACAAGGGTCCTTCTCCTGCAGGCCCTGATGCATTTTACTGACGAGACACAAAAACTTGGGGATCAGTAACAAAATACTGCAGTGTATTGATGCCCTTTTTAAAAGTTATCATTTTACACCTTTCTCTCCCTGTTTCCAAAGTGAGATAGCAAATAAGAGAAGAAGGAGTCTTGGCAACAGCAACAAAGGCTTCAACCACAACCAGACACGGGTAGTTCTGAGGCTTAAAAAAGTGTGGTTTCTTTTTTGCCATTATCATTGCTCCTTTGGTCTTTCATGCTCCTTCTCGTGGTGGACTGAATCAGAGCATAGATGCCCCATGTTCTGCAATACCCTTGAAGAAGGATCCACTCAAAAATTCCCACTCTTGTGAAATTTTCAGTCTTCACCTGTTGACCTATGAGATTTAAACAACTCAGACAACTGCATTTTATAAGGACAAAATAAATTGAGTCCAGACTTCACAGCATTTTATATCCCCCTATGAGTGGCTTCAGTGTTTGTTAGTTCTTCAAATTTTAGCTTTCTGTGTGTTAAAAACCCCATCTTCTGGCAGTTTATCAGCTGCCTCCAATATTGGTTTCAAAACAGATATTAAATACTGCTCTCTCACCTTGTAGCTGCAGTCATTTTCAAACGTACTGAACAGCTTTTCTGCTCTCCAGCCGTCAAAGA
This sequence comes from Struthidea cinerea, assembly GCA_013397865.1. Lineage (NCBI taxonomy): Eukaryota > Metazoa > Chordata > Aves > Passeriformes > Corcoracidae > Struthidea > Struthidea cinerea. Next base: position 2,175,758 of record VZTI01005121.1, read on the forward strand.
TTATACGCGGAGAATAAATTACTCAGCTGGGTGCGTTGTTTGTAGGCAAACCCAGGCCGTGACAGTATCAGTAGTCCCTGTGTTTAAAAGCATGTAAAACACTTTCTCTTTTTCTGTGCTTTACATTGTGGCTCAGACACATCCCCTGCACAAACAGGGATGCTGGTAAAGATGTCCTGAGGTACCACAGCCATCAGCCCATTTCCTCACCCTTCGTGCTGTGGATGAAATCCCTGGCATGGGAGCAGGAGCCTTGTAGGGGTGGGGTGCTCCAGAGGACATGGGGAACACATGGCTACCACCCCAGGCTGAGGAATTGTCCCCATTTCATTCCCCTGAGCTCTGAGTGGTGTTTCACTGATCGTGACAACTTAGATTTTTTCTTCTTTTTTTACCTAAGAAAAAATATTATGCTTGTTAAGTATCAATTAATGTTTCCAGCATCAGAGAGATTTCTGAGATTTCCTTTAATTTTTCTTTTCCCTTTTGTAATTTCTTGTCACAAGACACACATGGCCCACTGCAACAGTGTATAGCACTGCTGTCCTTCAATGTCAACATCGTATTTCCTCTGAATTGCTGAATTCCACAAAACTATTCACAAACCTAGCACCAAACTAGAAACCAAGCCAGAGGTTCTTTTGTTTATTATCTCTCCTTTCCACAACCCAGGCTTCCTAGGATGTTTCCATACCTAGAATGTTTCCATACAAATGCTTGTAAACAGTGAATTTTGCCCTAAATTTGAAAGCAATTCAGTCAAGAGTTGAAATTTGGCTGGGACAGAAGCAGCACAGTTCATAAATACTACGTCAGCTTGTTGAGGACCAAAAATTGTATCTGAATTAACACGACCGGTCACAAAATATCTCAGATATCTTTAACCATCAAAATTTTAGGCTCCAGGTGTGCAGGAGTTTTTCCATAGATAATAGAAAAAGAAAGGTACAACCAAAGGAATTCAAGTCTTCCTCATCCTCAGAGGATGAAGCACCTTTCTGAAACACACATTTCTAACCTTTGATAACAGAAGGAGTTCAGAAGTTTAGGTGTATCCATAACTTTTAGCTACAGCCAATATCTTGCTCTGGACAACTCACAAATCATCCATAATTCAAATACGTTTCCAGAAACAATTTGTCTAACCATTTTGACAGAATGAATTTGAAGGGGAAAAAAATCTGCTTGAAGGCAAACTGCAAGCATAAAAGATGACTACATTCCTTTAATTAAAAAATCAGTGTAAATAGTACTCTTGTTGATATTAAGTACGTTTGTGAAGCAGAAGTAGCTTAAATCGAAACTTACATATAATAAATACAGGGACAGGCTCCTCACTGTGCATATGATGCCTTCATTATCTCTAAATATAAAACTGATTATTCATCTTTGAGAAGTAAGGATTGGAGAACCGTTGTTTTCTTTTTATTTTAATGCACCCTAAAAGTCAAGAAACAGGATTTTTCTTCTGCTGCTTTGTTTTACTTTCTGGTTATTTCATGAGTCCTTTGGATATTCTTGATTCTGCCTAATACATGAGACAACCTCCCAGGGTAGGAATGGGGGAGACATCACATGCTCATTTACTCTTGTTCTGTCCTGTAATAGCTGTGATTCTCCATTGCTTTATCATCTGCAGAAGATCAGGAGAAGAACAGAACTGACTGATATGATGTTCTGCACCTTCCCTGATAGATCAGGCATAGCAATAAGGAAACCCCCTCTCTTAAAAGAAAGTTTCCTATCGGTAAGTGTTCCCTTCATTTCTTGAGGACACAAACTCTTTTTCCAGGTCTCTCATGCCAGCACTGATCAGGGATAGCTCAGCTTTTTGGAGAAGGGTCAGAACACTTTCAGAGAGAGAAATGACAGCATGCATGGATACTGTCATTGCAATTTTTTTGTTTGCCCTTTTTCAGTCCTTGCCTTTGCAGCTCAGCCTAAGCCAAAACCCAAAATTGCATTGCTGTCATGTAAATGCCTTGACTTATCTTAAATTTAGAGCAAAGGGATCCATTAAAGGTTTGTGGCTTCAACATTCAGTATCAGTTTATTCTCATTCATATGAATACTGGCGATGTGAGGAGAGAAATCCCTTGAAATAAAGAGTGTCCCAAGTGGTGTCTCAAAAATAGATGCTGCCATTTTTATTAGCAAAGTACAGAAGAAAAGGTGGTAAAAAAATAAGTTTAGCAAAATCGCTCAGCTTATCAAATAGTATTGAGAAATTTGCTAAGAGCGATGTAATCTTAAGGTACAGATCTGAGTTTAAGATATTTTGAAATCTTACATGGCAGAACAAATTCTCTTTCTCACACTAGTGGCTGTCTCTGTCTGTCTGTCAGCTCAGAGTTCAATCACGTATTCACAAGAAAGTATGGGTCAAGTCCTCGAATGTCTGTGTCTTATAGTCTTATTCTTGGCTGACAAGCGCTACATCTAAATCAGCGTATGGCATTAAGTTATAGCCTGAAAGCAGGCTGGAGTGGTAAGACCAGTTCAGATTATGAATGCTTCTTGCTGCCCCCCAGCCTTCCACCTCGCTCAGGCCACTGTTACTCAAAGACACAACTTCCAGCACCACTTATCTAATTGCAATTCTACAAGTGGAAGCGCAGCTCAATAGTAATACTGTAAGGGACTTACTTGGGCAAGTTCCTATCATCTGGCCTGAGTCAAAAGATTACACTCCAGTAATAGAAATTTATTCAGAGCAGAGATATCCTGGCATAATAAGACCATCTTGCTTCATGTAATTGTAATTTGTGCATCCAGAGACAGCTGTCCATCAGATATATTGTATTAGCTAGCTTTGATTTCTATAATGAGTTTTATTAGTATATTTATGAGGAAGAAGAGTGGCATATAAAGAAGTTATGAATAAGTTATTATGCGTGCACAACCAACATTTGGGATCTTCTAAGTCTTGCAGAGAAGCTAAAGTCTGAATGGATACAGACACTGAAATACTCCCAAAACATGATCCATGAAGACCTATTTCATAATATATGGCATCAACACTACCCATTGTTTTGTTCCACAGCCATGAAATCATTCCATTTATGCAAACAAGAAATCTAAAGGGGTCTGAAAAAAAAATTGTAAACACGAATGACAAGTTCTAATTTCTCTTTAATATTAAATTGGTGTGATATAAAAGGAACTTTTTTTGACTACAGGAACTGGTACTGTTGGCCCTGATTTCCCACATGTAGGAGCATTCAGGCTGTGCTAGATGAGATACACTGAATTTAGAGAGTTTCAAGAGATGACAGTTGATTCTTCCAGGAAAAATGGTGGAAAGGGATGGAAATGTGGGACTAAAGTAAAAGCCACTGCTTATAAAGGTTAAGAGAAAATAACAACAGGAAGTGATGCAATTAAATGATGCAGAGCAAGTAAAAGGGAGCCACCGCTGTCTCAGCAGCTCTGGAGACACCTACCATTGGAGACAATGTTCCATAAGTCCAACACATAAATGCAGAAGTCATTACAAAGTCTACTAGATAGATAACTACAGTTAACAGGTTTCAAGCCTGAACTGAGCTGATTTCAAAAATGTCTCTCCTGTAACAGGACAGGCTCAGGACTATACCTGCTGATATCTGTAACTCTCTACCTGTTCCTCCTCAAGAGTTTCACAATGCTGCCTTCTGCAAAGGTAAATTGTCCTTCCCCTTGTTCCCCAGGTCCTCAGGCCATGCCCAGACCATCCTCGTCGCACTGGCAGATTTGGGAGACTTCAGACAACTGAAAGCAGATATTGCAAGATCTAGGGGAATATTAAGTCCCATGCCAACATTTCCTGGTAAAGAGGGTCCTGTTACCCAACTGTACCTCATTAAAGCAGTTTGACCAAATCCTTCAGGTTTCCTCAGCTACCAGAAAAAAGACCAGATCATTGTGTAGCTGAAGACTACACTACACACTACCAAACTTCAGCTTTTCAAATTGCACCACCAAGAGCCAGTGCAGCACTTTCTGCATGAAGTGTTATCAACTAGGCCAGCACATCACAGGCTCTTCACAAACCCTGGAGAGATAAATAGATTGATCCTCATTAAAAGTCTGTTTTTAAGGGGACAAATATATAGGCAATCAAGGCAAGGTGTGATGAATGACAGGGTGCTTGCCATGCACAAGTAACAAAAACAGATGTATACTTCAAAAGCCCAAAGCCTCTATGGAGTCCCTAAAATTGTCCCACCTAAGCAAGACAAGAGACCAGGCAAAAGTCTTCAGTTGAGCTGCAAAAGTGGCCAGCCCTTCCTGGGTTTACCCACACTGACAAGTGCATCTCCCACCCCTTCTACCTGTGTCTGTATGTCCAGCACCACACTTTGCTGCCATGATCTGATCGCATTCGCTGAGGTGATAGCTGAGGGTGGCATGTCCAGGCATGTTTAGATCTTAGAACAGATTTCTGCCTTGCTGGCCAAAAATGCTGGATAGACTGCAGAAGAGTTCAGCATGCGAGAGCAGCTCTGTGTCACCACTAAAGTTCAGGTTAACCTGTCAGTGTCAGGGAGAAACCAAGCAGAGTCAAAAGCTATCCAATTATTTTGCTACAATCTTCTCAAAAGTCTTCCTTAAAGCTGAGACTTTTCAAGGAGTCAGGAAAAGTTGGTTAGAAAGACTGTAACAACAGCTTCTTTCGAAGAAAATCTTAAGTTGCTGGCAAGTGTTGGGTCCTGCACAATACCTGCACAGAGCTCAGAGGACTCTCAGTGTCCCAAGGATTGCCTGACCTCCTGCAGGACCTATGGTCTGAAATGGCGGTAAAGATTGCATTTGATCTTCAAGAACTTATTCCACTTCCAGAAAGAAAGTAAAAGCCAGTGTGGTGCTGATCCTGTCAGGACAGTAATTGGAAAAATCCCCACAGTAAGAGAAGCTCAACTGTCACAGTTTGTGAAGAGCCTTGATGAGCCAGGTTGTTTACTGCTCACAACCCTTGAGCTATTCATGAGTTGGCTGACACTCTGCTGAAGGGCATGGCAGCCCTTCTTGGCCTCGTTCCTAAGCACAACGTATTGTTTCCAGAGCCCTTTGTGCTACTATCACTCCAATTAGGAGCTAGAGTGCCTTCACAAATGTTCCGTCCTCCCACTTTGTCAGACAGAGATGATCTGAATACCATAAAAAGCTTTGAGAAAGGGAAAATCACAGAAGAGGGCATTTAGGGATCATAATGGCAATGAGTGGCAAGAAGAGATGATTACAGAACTTCATAAATTTTAATCAAAATATCAAAAGAGGGTTCTGTCAGTGCAAAGATATCCTTCTCCTAATGGGACGACAAACTAAAGCAGTAGCTTTATAACATCCTTTGATGCCCTAGGATAGCGGGACCCCCGGAGTTGACTGTTGTGTCCCACAATAGTTCATTAGTATTGAAATTCCTAATTCCCTTTATTGGATCTGAGTTTTGGCTTCTAAGGTCTGACCCCTGAAGAGCCAGAAACTTCAGACTGCTTTTTTCTACACACTTCCTCACTTTGGGCATTTAACTGCACACTTTTACAAATACCACGTGCCTTTGCCACAGTGAAGAGAAAAGGATAACCTGTTATCTTTTAGCAAGATATTCTTAGTATCACTCAAGCAAAGACCTCTTCCACCAAATCATCCCTCACATTGCTGTTCTCTTGCAGCTGTGGCAAAATATGTCTATATTAGAGCTAAAAATTAAAGGCAGGAAGATGGAGGTTACATTTTCTCCTTCTGGCCATGCATTTTATCCAAAATGGAATTTGGATGGTAAAAAAATAAGTTTAGCAAAATCACTCAGCTTATCATCCACCAAATCATGCCTCACATTGCTGTTCTCTTGTAGCTGTGGCAAAATATGTCTATATTAGAGCTAAAAATTAAAGGCAGGAAGATGGAGGTTACATTTTCTCCTTCTGGCCATGCATTTTATCCAACATGGAATTTTGTGACATACTCTTCAAGTACCTGCCTAGAAACAAGTATCAGCACAAGCCCACCAGTCCAACGAGCCACTCAGTCCTTTCATGCTGTTTACTTCTGCCTCACATTTCTCTATCCACTGTCTCATAGAAACTCACAAAGAAAGCCACTGACTTCAAAATAGTTGAAAAAGGTATTAATTTACCTTCCTCTTTTTTTTTCTTTTTACATACAAGCCGTCAATCATACAAGCTGTCATACATACAAGCCCAGACAAAGAAAGAATAAGGAACCCTATCCATATATCCCTTAAAACCAGGACAATGTAGTGCGTTTGGAAGAGAAGATGGGAAAGGGAAGAGTTAACTGGGTTTATAATTGTTTCCAGAGAGCAATTATTCAGTCCCTAAAAATGCTGGTAGAAGAACAAAATGGAAAATGAACATGGTCCCAACAGACAAATGATTAATATTTAGGGAAGGACTATAGCAGGGTTTGATCCAAAAGAAATGGAAAAGAGCATTTTAATGAGATTGGTATTCAGACTGTACAAACTCATTAGATTTGGGTTTTACCATCTCATAAAAAAAAATGAAGGATATTTCAAAGGAGGGTTTTGTGTTTGCCTTCCCTTTACCAGGGCCGGTGTCTGTGAGGAGCTGCACACCAAGCATCGGCAGCCCTGGCAGCCTCTCGATACCAAAGCAGAAACACAACCTGGAGCAAGAGCCAGGCAAATAACTGGGAGCCAAACATGCAGCTGATTAATGCTGCCAGAGAATTTTTATAGAGAATGTTGTTTTTCTTTTATTTTTATTTCCCTCTGCAGCTTTCCTCAGAGCAATATCTGTGAGTAATCTCCCCTCTCCAGCTGACCAGGGTGCAGCTCCCTGCGTGCAGCTAATATTGGCACGGTGACATTTCAGCTGTTTTCGGCGGACACGAGCAGGTGCAAAGCAGGACCCGTGGGAGCAGCACAGCCTGGCCCTGCAAGGAGGATGTGGAGGTGCTGGGGAGAGTTCCTGGCCACACCACCGCCTGCCTTTCAGCCGGGCCCGATGGCTCCTGTCCATGCTGTGTACATCGGCTTCCATGTTTAATAAAGTTGTGGACTCTTAGCTTCACCACAACACAGCTCCCAGTTTTATTTCCCAAGGGTTCATAGCAACAGTAACACACAGTAGTTATAATGTGTCATAAAATAAATATTAGCAAAAGCACGTGTGAGTCTCCCCCAGTTCGGAATTTGCTTGGCATCACGCATCCCCCAAAGCACACCTCCAAAAGCCAAAGTTGTCTGCTGCTGGAGGAGGTTTGTTTGTTTGCCTTAGTTTTGTTTTTTCCCTCAGTTGGCTGGACTTATGCCACTGTCACAGCTAATAAAGGTAAGCTCTGGTACAGCACTACCTTGTGCCTTGCCCTAATCACATTGCTCTCGAAATTAAGTCTGTCAGCGCCTCGGCTGTAAACCCGTATTGCGAGAGCTTAATAACTCCACTGTGAACAAAAGAAAATTACTTCTAGACTCAAGCCCTGTGTGCAAGACTTCTGCCTATGGGGCGACATTTTATTTGTTGCTGGGAATATAAACCAAAATGCCCAAAATGGTTAAATAGATCAAATACATGAAGAGAAACACAACGCGTGTGTGCAGCGCACACACACTGGCAAACGTGCACACACGTGTACGTAGACTCACATGATATATTTTACATGCACTGCTTGCACAGGGAGGAAATAAAATCATCAGGAGCTTCTGACTCCTTCCCATCAATGTCCTCAGTTTTAAACAAATCTCAGCCTCTACTTCTTTTTCGAGTGTTTTTTTCCTTTCCTTGAGAATAATAAATTTACACTCAACCACCACACAACATGCTGGCCTGAAGCTGAGGCAGCCAAGCTAAAACTCCATCCTAGAGGAGCAGTCAGAGTTTTATGTATCAAAATGTCCCATCTTTGAAGTTGAGTCTTAATAATGTCTTGCAGGAAAGCCCCAGGGCAGAGCCTTTCTCTGCCACAGATTTCTTGTACTACTTTGAGCAAATCATTTAGCTCTCCTATTCCACAGCTCCACTGCTGAAAAATGGGAATAATTAAATTGCTCTACTTCATCAAACAACTGTAATGATAAACACACTACAAAATGCACTGAAGTGCCTGTGATGAAGGTTACCTGCTGGACAGATAGATATAGAGCTAGAAAGGGGAAGCTTGTACCACTCTAAATTCATGGCATTTTGAAGTCCAGAAGTGCTGTACTAAACCAGTTTTAAAGATTGTTTTCATAAAAATACAGTGATCAAATAGATATTTCTATACAAACACTACATTTTTCTTTTCTATTTTCTCTTTTCTTATTTATTTTCTGTTAAATAATAATACAGACTCTGTGTGTGGTACAATACACAGCTTTGACCACGCAGTTTGGGGTGGCCATGCTGGAGCTGATGGGGTTTCTCTGATGGCTTTGAACAGCATCATTGGAGATGTTTTGCTCTGTCAGGTCAAGATTACCCTTCCTTACGGCCTGCACTCCTGACTCAGATGCTAAGTCACACAAATGTTGTTCACCCTCATAAGGAGTGGCAGGAAATAACTGCCTGTGGCTCGTGACACCCCACCACCAGGGTGTCTGCCTTCATCCTCATCCTCATGTCACCAGGGAAGCTCTGGTCCCAGAGCATGAGGAAGGGAAGGGGAGGCATCATGCAACAGGGCCTGGAAGTTCACCCTGTCCTAGAGATGGCTCCTGTACCAGGAGATGACCCCCTCAGTGACCACGGCTGTGGGAGTGAAGCTGTAGGTGCAAGAGAGCCTGGGGAAATCAGCACTGCCAGAGACAAAGGATTTTTCTGTGGAAAGTGCAGGTGAAGTTAGGTAACGCTGCAGCAGATGCCATGGACAAAGGCAAGGAAAATGGCCAGTGCTGGATTAAAAAAGAAATTAAACAAGGCATCAGCACATGGTGCAGTTGAGCCCACAGGAGTGACCACCACAAAGCGATGAGCTCTCCCAGCAGTAAACAAATTCAGTTCAGATTTTAGCCATCAAACCCTCCACCCTCTCACGTTCCCTTTGCCTCGCCTCCTTTCTTGTGTGGCCTCTACTCAAGTCTGAGCCTAGGGAAAACTCATAGCATATATCTTCCCCTTGCTGTGTACAAACCCTACCTCCCTCCGTCATCGGCCCCCTTTGGGACCCCATGCAAAAAGCAATAATGTTGGGATCAGCCAGAAAGGGTTCCCACAGCTGCCTCGGCTCCATTTTGGTTGAGGATGGCCACAGCAGAGCTGCGCGGTCTGATGGTGCCCACGGACTGACACGCCTGTGTCTGCCGTGCTGGCCATGTATGGGGCACCAGCTGGGAAAGCCCACGGTGCCGGGGCAGGGTCTCCCAGGAGCTGGCTCCTATGAGTCCTCCACCCATCAATCTTAGAGCAGTATGCCGTCATGGATAAACAGCAGCTGTTGCAGTAAGCTCATCAGATAACAGGCACATATATTAAAGTGCCTTTAGCACACTTACTAAAACATATATTTAGCTAGGGAAAATAATCTCGCCCTGCCTATAAAAGTCAAAGTTTGCCTTTATAAATAACTCCTGGAACCCTGCACGCATCTCAGGAAATGGCGACAGTGTGCATGCTCAGCCTCCTGCCCTGAAAAGATCTCTGAATAAAATATAAACACACTGAAATATAAAGAACAGTTTGGTGAAGATAATGAAATCTAGTGAAGCCAGTAATTTACTCTGTAAATCATACAGCTACTTCTTCCTTGCAGTTGCCTGCCCTGATTTACATCATGAACCTTATATCCGAGCTTCTCCCCGCCTTATTGCAAGCCCGGGAGCACAGAGTAGAGCATCTGTGTGTCTTTGTGGCTGGCAAAAAGCATTTATTTATACTTGGGAAATGTCCTGCTCTAAATATGCCACGTTGGCTTGACACACTTGTTGTTTCTCCAGTCTTCTCTCAGGTCTTCCTGAGAAGGGAAGGAAAAGCAGGCAACAAAAAATGCCTGTTTTGCACCCATTCTTGTCACAGCTGCTGGGAATGGGGGCGATCTGACTGCTGTGTTGGTGCTGGCTAAGGAGAGCTGCACATGGCACCCCGAATCTCCCCCCTCTCTCCACCGACAGGCTCCAGCATCATGTGGCCCTTTCCCATTTTATTCATGGCATAAACCCTCTTCCCATTAGCATGCAAAGGCTTTGAACTTTGGAGTTTTCCGATACTGCACAGAATATCTTGAGAAGGGGCTGGAAATAATTGGGTGCTATCGCTTCCCTAACGCCGCTGCGTACACTTGAGCGTGTGGAAATCCAAAGTGGCACCGAACACTCGGGCAGGCAGCGAGCCCCGAGTGCCACGGAGCTGCTGCACAGGGCTTGGCCCCAGCCTCATTCCTTATTCACGGCTCTCCTTTAAGTCTAACCAGTCCAAGGTGAGGCTGAATCTCTGTGAATTCAAGTGGATTTCTCTCCTGGTGTATGCCTGTACGTTAGGGAGGCGTATTATGCGTAGGCATCGCTCTGCCTGGCTCTGCGCAGGATAGAGACTGCAGGGAAAAAATTACATCTAGATGAGTCTTTATGATGTGTGTTCCTTCAGTATTAAGATCTCTTCAGGCCTTGTGTATCTGGTAATATTGCTCTCATTTTAAATTCTTCCAGTAATAATTTTAAGAGAAAATTCTTTGTGACAACTGCTGTTGATTTAGAACTAATGTTTAGCCAGTAATGGGTAATTGTATTAGACTAAAAAAAGCTGCTGTAAAGTTGACCCCAGTCTGATTTTTAATTTACTGCATCATCAGCTACTTTTATGATACTATTTAATCTGCTGAAATAAAACTATTGCTCTATGAATATCTCTAACATTCAAGAAAAATTGTTTTTAGCTGTTCTGCTCTTGGGGCTGAAGAGTTGTTAATTATTATATGAATAATTCCTGTGAATATATTTATTTATATTTGTTTTAATTGTCACAATACTCAGAGAAGTAGCATGTTCTATCTCACTAAGAACTCCCTTTTAACCCATAAACAAGGAAAAGGAAAACGCCCATCATGACTTCGCAGATGTTTGGAGTTCACAAAATGCAGTCTGAATTTCCATGGGGTGGGAAGAGGGCAGGGGGGAAGCCAAAAAACTTGCCTTTAATTTTTTTCTGTAAGAACCTGCATCCCTCTCAGCCGGGATGATCGTGCTCGCAGCTGCACTCAGCACAGCAACTGCAAGAGCAGGCAGGGCTGCTCTCACCACGAGCCTGGTTTGCATTCCCAGGACCCTTTCCCATCCCGTGGCAGCCCAGGGGCCTGATCCTGCTCTCTCTTCCCTGGAGCTGTACCCTGACAAATGCAGCCGTGGCACAAGCGTAGGTTTGCCTCCTCCAGAATTAAGAAATCAGCCCCACAGGGCCTGTTCCAGCCTCGCCAGCACTGCTAGAAAGACCCCACTGAATCCAGAGGGCTTTGGATGCGTCCCCACAGCCTCTGCACGGGTACGAAAGAGGTTTGTGAGCTACCTTTATACAAACCATAAAAAGTAACGTTACAAATAGGCATTTTTATGTTTTTCTTGCTTATTAATGTCCTGCCAGAATAACGTGCATCAAGGTCATGCAAAACAGTTTTCTGTCTATACCCAGCATCAGTGACCTTCTCAAAACAATACACCACCAGATTAGAACAGCAGTGAAAATATTGTGCTGCTCCTCTTCTGATGAGAAAGAAATCTTCATTAGGGAAAAAAAAAGTCTATCACAGTAAATAATCTGCACTAGTAAAAAACAGATATTTTCTATTTGCTGCTCTTTTTAATAAACAGCAGGCTCTCATAAAGATTACCTAGAAGATAAATTGGTCTGTTGGAAGAAAAAAGACTCAGGGTGTAACAAAAAATGTGTATATGTGGCATGAGTTGCTGATTTTTAATGTTACCAGCACATTTATATCGTAGCTTCAGGTTTATTTAACCTGATAAATACTTGATTAGCTGCCTGCAACAACTGCGGGAGAAGGCTTTTGTCAAATCTATTATAATATGATCAAGTAATGGTTACAAGATAAAGTAAGGTAAAACAAATAATTCTTAGTGCTGCGTAACCACCTATTATTTTATCCAAACAACTTCTGTTATCTCCTTATGGTCAAATGCCTATTCCCCAGAAAGAGAGAAGAAGTCTCTTTTTACCTCAGTAATTAGCTTGTTTGAAAGCTCCCACAAATTCTTCCTATCATAAATTTTGCATTGCTTCATGCACAATAATGCACATAAAATTAAATAAACAATTTAATTAATTTAATTAAAATTAAATATTAAACATATTGTGTATAAGAAGCCCATGTCTGTGATTTAATTGGGCAGGAGTACCCAAAGCAGTTTGGGTAACAGTGAAAAATAATTAAAAACAACAAGTACAGTAGCCTCTGGGTACGAGGAGTAGTTGGGAGCTTTCTCCTGAGAAAGGTTTATTTAATTAAAACTAAACTAATCTTTGGAAAACACTTGATAAGCATTTCATAATACAAATCATAATCCAAAAATGAAGCTTCTACTTCGTCTACATGATACTGGAAAATAACATTAAATAATTCAATTCTGCCATGAGCTACTTCCCCAGCATGCACAGAATAATTCAGCAGACAGCATGTTTACCACCTTTAAATTTTCAGTAACATTTAGTTCATCTAGATAAATATTAGTAAATTATATGAAGGCATAATGGATCCGTAAGTGATAAGGCTGAGAATTAATGCTTTATTTAGACTGTTTATTGCTTCTTGTAGATATTATGCCAGACAAGGAAAGCACAGCTAACTTAGAGGGCAAGCTGTGCCTGTGTTGGCAGGTAAGCCATTTGGCTGTGTTCACGTTTTCCAGCCTATTCTTCAACACCTTTCATTCATAATAGAGAATATTATTTCCAGGATCCCATATAACTGGAGGAGGAATAGATTATTTATAGGATGGTATCTCTATCTATACTTCATGTTGCCAAATGCTTGTATTTCTATACTGTCCGGTGATAATTTCAGCTCCCCGAAAAACTTGGATCCTGCCCAAGGTCGCAAACTATCCGCCTGGACATCAAACAGTCTGCCTTGCACAACCGCTCTCAAGCTGGATTGCAAATGCTGACAGGCTTTATAGGTCATTTCAAAAACAAATGCTCCATTTTAACACCTTAGACTGCAGCAGCTCCTACAACGAGCTGCTGATGCCAACTGGCTTTTTCAAAAGTGACTGTATCCAAAGAGATCCTAATTGACACTTTCAGGCAAGTGCCCAGCATAACTGAATATTACTCAGGTTTCTGGAGAGTGGTTTTAAAGTGACCATATAATTTAAGTGACCTTTGAATATAATTTAAAGTGCTACTGTAAAGCCGAGTTCCTCTCCCACTGAATGGGCTCCATCAATGGGGAAACTCCCATTGATGTTAATGAGGGCAGGAGCGGGTACTTCCCCACTGGCTCCCATTGAATTATCCAGGTTGCTTTTTTTGTGGGAGCTTTTTTTTGATACATTCCTGGGAAGATCCTGTTAACTGACTTGGAGTTACTTTGGTTCATATCATACCCGCAGCTTTTTAGCAGAGAACCCAGTGATTTAACAGAGATTTCTGTTGAGCAGAGGTACAATAGAGCCCTTTACCGGGTGTGGGAATTTCCCGCATGTTGATTAACTTCATACTGTAAAAGACCGTAGGCCAAATCCTTCAGTCCTCACACAGACAAAAGTCCACATTGACTTATCCGAAATCTGCCGGCAAACGCTCATTAAAGTCAATGGCATTTTGCTTCGGGAAGGGCCGGGGATTTGGCCCGCTGGTTGTCTTTGCGATTGGGCATCGCCAGGAGAAGGGGATTACCACAGCACTGAGCCTGCAGCAGGGTCTGCCTTGCCCCACACCTCAGGCACTACCTTCCCTTCAGCCCCAAAAACTCATGGCAACACCTCAGTTTCAGTGCCAGTCCCACGCTCCAGTGCAGAGCGCTGAGTGATGCCCAGCATCACCCCTTGGGCCACCACCCTGATGTCTTCATGGAGCCACCCCCAGGACCCTGCCATTTGCCCCACGGGACAGGCAGAGAGCAGGCAGGGTATTCGCCACTGACCCACGAGGCTCCTGTCCTCCCCATGGCAGCTACTATCCAAAAACAGTCTGGCTTACATCCCCTCTGGGGCAAGGTAGTAGTTTAGAACCACCTTAGAGGAGGGTACATCTATCCAGAAAATAATAGAAATATAACCCAAAAAAAAGTGGGCTGGTTTCTATTTGTTTGTTTTAGCCGTATCATAGCTCAGACCTTCCTTGCCATTGTGGTTCAATATTTACTGATCGAAAATATAGACTAGCTGCAGTCACAGTATTTGCCAGAAAGAACGATTATCATCAGAAAGAAATGGGCATTAAAAGAACAGCTCTTCTATTTCCAGAATATAAAACAGACATTCAGAAGAACAAACAGAGCAGAGAAGAAATGATGGTCATTTGCAAGTAAAATATTACTAAACAATATAACATTGGATTAACTGTTTCATGTATTTATTGTGAAAGAATATATAGAACTTTACATGAGAAACTATCAGTACAAGCAAGAAACAATGCAGCCTTTTAAACAGCTTGCTTTAAAGTTTAATGCTTCTGCACGTAGAGCACACGAGCTTGCTCCCACTGAAGCCCATGCAACAGCTCCTTTTAAGTTCAAAGGGATCAGGATCAGGCCCTGAGGTTTTGAACTTTTCTCCTGTAATGTCCCTTTCCCCAGCATTGCAGCCCCCCAGTCCTAATGTTCTTGGGATGTATTTATGGTGGGGAACAGGCAGTACAGCAAAGAGGCACCGTAAGATGCAATTTGGGAGGGGCTGATCCTGAAAACTGTGGAGGGACTTTTTCTTTCTACATGCATTTAGAAAGAAAAGGAGGGGACAGAGGGGCAGCATAAAGAAGGAAAAAAAAAAAAGCAGGCACATATTGAGTCCAGTCCTGCATTCGAGTGAAGCAAACCATTGAGCACAGTAGCGAGGGCTGACTGGACCGGACAAAACCTGACTCCATTTATTGTCTTTTGTTGTGGTGTGCTAGGAATGCAGGAGCTGTAGTTATTCTGAATTAGGGCTGGCTCTGGGGATGGCTTTGTACTCTCAGGACCTGCGGACTGCTGAAAATTGGTGCAGCTCTGATCTCTGGCTTTAGAGACTTTCCGTCCTTCCAGGACTATTTAAAGTAGTCATGTAACAATTTCAGTAACTCTCTGGCAATTAATTTTGTGAATTTGTAATTAGTTTGCTACTCTTACATAAACTTAAATTAGATTAATTTTATACTCTCTTACCCAAAATACAGTTCAAAAGAAGGCTTTCTAATAAATTTGATATGCAAGTCGGTTCCAGTACTTGTCTTAGTTTACCCGGAAATCATTCTAAATTATTTACCATTCAACGCATGCTTTAGCACTGACGAAAATTAGAACCAACTTAATTCTATTATTTAACTAAAGAGCTACTCGAATTCCTAAACCACCATATTAATTTTTTTTAATCTATCTGACTAGAAAATCCATTTAACACACAAACATTTTCCTGTGACTTCTTCTAAATGAAAGAATCTTTGCAGAAACAGAAACATAAAAATAATTGCAGTGGTACAGTTGATCACAGCTTTCCTGGCAAACACAATAATTGCCTATTGAGATAATTAAGGCACCAGTAGAGATGCATAAGATAAAAATGGAGTTTAGGGCTCGATTAGTGCAACCTTTACTCTGTGTGATGCAAAGGGTTGGGTCAGATATCTCATGAAGTTGTCTCCAAGTCTGTCTGCTTTCATTCTATGCATATAGAATGGGAAAAGAGCCATACTTATTTTTAGTGCTTGAGCTTTCCCTTCAAGTTCACTCCATCCAAATTAAATAAAAACCCTAAGACTCTTTTGAATTGCTTGGAAACAGATCTTGAAACCCTGATTTACTTTTAGCTTCATACACACAAAATTCCTGGTGATTTCAAAGGTGATTTTGCCAGACATAAAACAATGATAAGTTCAATTCTCAGAGTCACTACTGCTATAATTATGATTTTAGGAAGAATCCAAAATAAAGGAGGCCTTAAAAAATAAACAAAACCACAAACCGAATTGGGCCCCTAATATGCAGTAATAGCAATAGTGATGTCATGCATGTTCAATCATTTACATGTTCTCATAAATCATTTTTAATAATTTATTTGATATAAAGAAGAGCTTGAGTGTGACAAGTTGCTGTAATTTTAAATAAAGCTTACAAGTAACTTTTCAAGCTTTGCAGGCTCAGGGTAGTAAAACCCACTGACTGAGCAATGTGTATCCAAGTACAAAATCCCACAGCAGAGGTATAAGCCTTCCTGAAAGGCAGAAGCATGAGCTGGCTGCTGTGTTCTCCTCACTCAGCATCAGCACTGCAGGGACTAATCTGGACCTGGTGTAAGCCAGCGTGCAAGGGAAGGGAACCCGTGCTGCCTGCATCCACCTTGTCCCACAGCAGTGAGACCAGCAGGGCTAAACCACTTTGAACCAGCTCTCCATTCAGGACACTGCCTTTAAAGCAATTCCATGATGGACTTGGGGAGCAGCAAGGGGAGCACCCAGGAATTTCAGGGAAGCAGTCAAGAGTTAGTGGACTAAAGAGGATCTGCAGGATCCTGAAGCTCTCTACAGCACCCTAGGTTTCACTCTTTTGGGGAAAAATCTCTCATCTTTGCTACTAAACTCCCTGGGAAGTTAGAGCAGGTCCCTGACTTGTGACCGACCACATTGCACAACCAGTTTACAAGGGCTCAGCAACCCCAGTGGAATCAGCGCTCAGGAATGTCCTCAGGTGGGAAGAGTAGGTGCTTGGCACTATGAACTGTAATTTTACCATCTCCTGGATGTTCAGAAAGCTACAATATGCAAGGCAAAGAGGAATGCTCTGCTTTCTTCTGGCAGAGCTAGGTGCCTGTTATTTTTGCCAAGATCTATCCTATCTACAGCAATATTCAGGCCACCAGTCTATTGTTGTAGCTCAGGCGGTGCTGATGCTCATTTTTAAACTAAACCTCAGGTGAAAGCTGCAAATCCGCACGTGCAGATGTTTTGTCTGTGCTTGCAATCCTGCACGCGTGCAGCTTAGCACAGTGCAGCTCCCCTGACCTCTAGCTGCTGGGGTTTTATTCCTGACAGGCTAGATGTGAATAAAATCATATGGAATTGTGTTTTTACAGTTCAACCTTCTGAGTCCCATCCTGCTGCCATTGAAATCAATGGCAAAACTCCCAACTTCCCTAGTCATATCAGATTAGCTTTGTTCCACGGACTGAAACAACCTAATAGATACCAGGTGTCCTCCACAGAGCTTGTGTGGTCTACAAGTAAGTGGAACATATTTTAAAAAGTCAAATATGAAACAGCTACATCACAGAACCTGTAATAACCTCAAACTGATATTATTATCTATGGAGGACATGATCAGTGTCTAAAATGTGACTCATTATATATTTAAATGATGCATCCTATAACAGACATTCTGGGGTAAATTCAGCTGCGTGTTAAACCACTACAGAAATGGATCCATATTTATGTTCAATTCCACAAGAAAACCAGGGTTTCGTGTGTTTTTACTTAAGGGAAGGAGCCTCAAACAACCTTACGTTAATCCAGAAATCCACTTTAAATATATGACCCTCCATGTAAAAAGACCTATAGAATTCTGTTAATGGCTGCAAGTGAAACCACTAGGTCGCTACTCTAACATCCCTTCTTTCTCCAAGCCATGAGCCTCCACCATGAAATTCCCTACCTGCTTTTCCAGTCATGGAGCCTCACCAGCTCCTCCAGTAGCATGGAGATCACACAGTGCTATAAATGTCCAGACCTGGGCTGCACCAAGACATCCATCACTGTGAAAAGGGTGTAGCTGGAAAACGCACAAGGAATTTCCTTGTGCTATCTCCTGGTGTGTAGGTGGCCTAGGAGCCTTGCCTGGCTCAGGTGAAACTCTCAGTGCCCTGCTCTGCACCAACGGGGACAGAAAGAAATCACTCTGCCCACTCCAGGGCCTGACCTTGATTCACACCACCTGCAGAGAGGAGCCTCAGTGCAGCTTCTCCTTGTTTTGCTCAAGGAGGACCAGTATTTCCAGCCCAGGACCCATCACACAAGTACAGCCAGGTTAATAAATTAGAAACACACAAATGGGGTGATCCCAAGCAAAAGAATCAGACCTTTCTTGGGAACAACAAAAAAATATATTGGTCATTTTTCTAATCCAATTAAAGGTCCTCAGATGTGCCAAGGTCTACTCTGTTTCCTCAGCCAGAAGGATATACCTGGGGCCAGCTCTTGGGGCTGTTTGTGTGCAGGTGCTCAAGTCTGCTGCTCTGCTCTTGCCTTGCAATTCCATGTCTTAGGGGCAGATTCCACGGATGTCCCTGATTACAAAGTTGGCCTGGGGCTCTTGTGGGCATCTGATGAATGGGGAGCTGTAGTCAGAAGGCTTCAAAACACTTTCCACTCACTTTCTGCTAGGGAGGCCTCATATCTTGCAAGCCTCCCTCTTCCATGCAAACCACTGACTTGTCTCCTAAGGGTTGGTGGACAGCATGGGCTCGCCTCAGCCTGGCCTAATGGGAAGCCCCTTCTCAGCTGGGGTCCAGGTACTGCTGCATCAGCCTTGCTGGAGAAAAGTACTGCAATAACTGAGGTGTGATATTGCCAGGCAATATTCTAGGCAGCTGAAGCTGCCCATGGAAAGGGCCAAGCTGACAGTGCTCTGTAGCAAAACTGCTGCTGGAGTCAGTGTTTGGCTCCTGAAGGAAAAGGGTACAGCTTTATTTTTTTTTTTTTTTTTTAAGCGGCACCAGGAATACATCAAACCCCGTTAAAAAGGCATGATCCAATCAGTATTTCATTTGTATCTGAATATCTAGTGCTATCTCTAGTCTTATCTTTTACCAGTCACCCTCTTTCATAATGGTCTCCTTAAGAGGCTTAAATACTTGTACTTTTCCAATAGAGATCTTGGAAAGTACGTTCAAGGGTAGCTTATTTTAACATTCATCACATTTAACAAGACTTTTACCAGAGCGGAGAGAGCGCGTAACTAATTGTTGGAAGATCTGGTCAAGTTTATTGTGACGGGTAACTGTCGGGCAATTATGATTTATTTATTCAGAGGGAGATAAGGCACGCATTGTTCTCTGGAAGAAAAAAAAAAATGAGGCTGATCTTAAAGTTAATATTATTTCCCATGCCTTCTTCAATCTTTTCATAACTGAAGGCACCCACTAGAGCACAGCCCTCATTGGCTCCACTTGCTCCAGATCTGGGGGTTTAAGCTTAACTTCTCCCACAACCTCTCCTGGGCCCGGCGAGGCCGTGCAGGTGCAGCTCCTCCTCCACCTATTTCTTAAAAGGTCTGTTGGCATGAGGGGACTCCTGAGAGACCCGATGCCCCCACGGGGTCCCCGAGCCTCGCTCCCCGCCGGGGGGAAGCCTGCGGTGGACGGGGGCAAGGTAACAAGTGGGGTGTCCCTTTCATCTGACAATCAAAGAAAGGGAGAGGAGATAGATAAAAATGCCCGTTACTGCCACCGTTTCTCGCGTCCCTGCGGTGTTTTCTCGAGTGGCAGCATGTCCTCGCAGATAGAGGCGCCGGGGAGCGGGCGGGGAGCGTCTCCGTCGGCACTGGGAGGCACGATGGACCGCAAATGTGAGCCCCACTGCAGGCACAGCCCTTGCCCACACCCCACCCGCGCCGAGGAACAGCAGCGCCCGTGGTACCCCGGCAGCCTCCGGCGTCGGGGCTGCCTTTACCTCTGGCGTCACCCCGCTGATCCCCGAGCTCGGCGGAGCAGCACAACCGAGGATGAGAAAAACAAAACAAAACAAAACAAAACAAAAACCCAAACAAACAAACAAACAAACAAACAAAAACCACCACCAAAAAGTGCCCTGGCCCGCCTGTACCCCCCCATCGTCCTGGCGCAGCGGCTCCTTCCCGTGCTCGAGCCAAGCCGTGCGGCAGAGCCCGGGGGCAGAGCGGGGCTGCTCCCAGCGTCCGCCCCCAGGAGCCCCGCGGAGCCCCACGTCTGCACCGCCGGCACCCGCATCGCCCCGGCCAAGGCCCGCAGCGCGCTGAGTCCGGCAGCCCCGCGCCTCCTTAACCCTCCCCGACGGCTCCGCTGCTGCCGCAGCTACCAAAGTTTTTATTCCCATCTTCGTCATCTCCAAACTGATCAAGTGGCCAAGAACAAACAAGAAAAGTCTTTTTAGTGTAAGGGTTGCTCACCTGATGTAGTAAAGATCAGTTCTCAGAGCAAAGGACTTCTACCTCCAGCAAAATCTGGTTCCCCGACTTACTCAGCCGGAAGAGCGAGCACCATTAGCTGCTTTACATACACTTTTTTAAGTCTGTGTCAAAGGCATTTGATGTGGAGCATAAAGATGCACCTTGCGCGCTTCTGTCAACAGCCAGCCCGAGGCTGGGGCTCGGGTGCTACGTGTCCAACTCCCCAAGAGAAGAAAAGTTAAGATTTTTTTTTACTCAACATTTATTACCTTTTCTCAAAGTTTCAGCCCACGGTCATTCGACAAAGCTTTTTCAAAACGGTTTTAGATTTAATCGGAAACCGTTTGAGTTGTGTTTTGATCCGACCGCCGCTCTGCTTTTATTTCTTGTTAGACAAAACAAAAATTAAATCGAACTGGTTTCGTCGACAAGAAGCAGGAGTCCTGGGGGTGGGAGGTGTTGTGGGCCGTGCTCCCCGCTGCCAGGACCTTCTCCGGGCGCGGAGGGAGCTCCCCGCCGGGACCGCCTGCCGCCTCCCCCCGGGACTCCGCCGGCGGCTTCGGACGCGGCTGAGCGGCTCGGGGGTGGGAGGGTGACCGGGGCAAGGCCGGACGCTGTAGCCTTCTCCAGCCGCGACCGACTCCGGACAAATGATCGACGAGCAGAGCTCCTACCTCCGCTCAGTCATTTGCTAGCGCTGCCTCGGACCTTACCCGACGGGGAGGGAGAGGTGAGTGCTTGGCAATATTCACTGCAAACCACTGTGGTATTCACTCGCTTAATTCCGTCGTAGCCTCGAACACCGCAGGGAAGTACGGAGGGAGCCCGGGGCCGGGGCCGGACGCCTGAGGCCCGACCCTCGGCACCATCGTCCGGCTCCCAGCGCCCTTCGCCGAGGTGGACGCGGCGCTCCGTGCCCGTGGGAAGCGCATCTCCCCCGGCCAGAGCCGAGGAGAGAGCCCCCCGCACCCACGGCCCTCCAAGCAGAGGGGAGAGAAGCCCTCTTGTAAAGCTCCCAGCCGTCGGAACCCGCAAGATAAACATCATTAGAAATCATT
The DNA here is from genome assembly GCA_013397865.1 of Struthidea cinerea. Lineage (NCBI taxonomy): Eukaryota > Metazoa > Chordata > Aves > Passeriformes > Corcoracidae > Struthidea > Struthidea cinerea. Next base: position 2,197,042 of record VZTI01005121.1, read on the forward strand.
GTAATTGGGATTGTGAAATCTGACCTCTGACCCTCCGGGCTACGTGTCACAAACGTGTCTGCTTTGATTCCTCGAAACGCGGCACAAAGGAACAAGCTCCGTGACAGGAGGCAGCGGGATCTGCGCCCCGGCCGGAGGGGACCGACGGGGGGGACCACGCGTGGCCTTCCCCTCCTCCCCCGCGCCGCATTTACATATGCAAATCAGCAGGCCGCCGGGCCGCGCCCTCCCGGGGGGTGGTCGTCGGGCCAGGGCCGGGGGCCTGGAACGATTGTGCCCGACTCTCGGGGTGCCTTGGACTGAGAAATAAGCGTCACTGCGTCCTTCCACCAGCGGAGGGGGGACGGGAATGCTCGGGGTTGTCTGTTGGGTGTTGACTGATATTCACATCACACAAACGCGCGGCTGCCTCCCGAGGGTCGGGGTGTGGGGGAACAGACCCCCGAGGCACGGAGGAAGGAGGGGGAAGGTAGCGCTTTTCCTCCAAGGCTTTTCCGCCTGGGCTAGCGGGTGCTCCTCCTGGGGCTTGGGCTCCCCAGTCCCATCCGTTCGTCCAGCCCCCAGCTTTCCTCCCCGGCCGGGGGCCCGGTGCGTGTCCCTCGCCTCCCCCACGCCGCTCCGCGCACACCTGGTCCCTTTCCTACGGGGAGGATGTTGCACCTTCTACTCTCATTTCTCAGCTCGGGCTGGTGCTGAGCCCCGGGTGAGGGTCTTCCCCCCCGCCCGACTGCCGGCAGGAGAGGATTCCCCGCGGGGCTCTTTGCCCTTGGCACCCACAGGGGACCAAGGTCACTCGTGGAGCCAGCGAGGACAGACCTGGACCTCGCCGGCCTGCGCCGATTCACCAATATGCCCCGCTCAGCTGCTCTCCATGAGAAATCCTAAAAGCGTAATTACATTAAAAAGTCTGATTTGTTTAAATAATCCTCTTTAGGCTTCCTTTAATCTGCCCTATACTTCCCTCGTCGGCTTTATTCCTGACTTGTCCAGCTCATCTGAGCTTGGCTGGACAACCCGCGGCTGAGGAAACCCTTCTTCATCTTCCTCCTTCTCTGGAGCCCCCAAGCCTTCGGGCAACCCCAGCGCCCGGGAGCCGGCTCCCGGCTGCAGGTAGGGAGCGAGTCCTGGGATCTGTCGGCGGGACGGGGGGCAGCGGGGGGGCCGACAGCCCTGCTCGACCCACGCCGAGAGCCAGCCTGAGCATCACCCGTGTCCCACGGACAGGGGAAGCGAAGCGGGTCGGTGCCCTCTACCCTCGGCAGGTCCGGGCCAAATTCGGCCCGGGAATGCTCTTGGGGAGGATCGTTACTAGATTTTTAAGGTGAAATGCCATTTTTCGCCTGTACAGCTCCGGGGGAGTGCGAAACGGCGTGTATGGCAAAGGCAGAAGATTGAACTGAGATTGGAGCGAGGGGGAGTAGGGGAGCAATCTCTCTGTGTCCCCCCGACAGCAGCAAGCGAAGGGGGGCTTGGGGGGAATCTGAATGCAACCCCCGAACTCTGCAGTTGCCCCCGCCGGTCCGGGCTCTCGCCGACCGCCTTCCCCGCGAGCGGTGGAGCTCGCACTTTGAAGGACGGCTTTATTTTCTTCAGTGCGGAAGATTTGAGTTCATGTTCCAATCCCATCGGAAAGAAAGAAAAAAAAAAAAAAAGAGGGAGAA
>VZTI01005122.1:464-52139 GCA_013397865.1 Struthidea cinerea
GTCAGCAGTGCCCTGGCAGCCAGGAGGGACAACCCTGTCCTGGGGTGTATCAGGCACAGCATTGCCAGCCGGGCAAGGGAGGGAATTGTCCCACTCTGTCCTGCACTGGGGCAGCCTCACCTTGAGTCCTGTGTGCAGTTTTGGGCACCACAATGTAAGAAAGTTATAAATCTCTTACAGAGGGTCTAAAGGAGGGCTATGAAGATGATGAAGGGCCTTGAGGGGAAGTTGTATGTGGAGCGGCTTAGGTCACTTGGTTTGTTCATCAAAAGAGGAGACTGAGGGGAAACCTCATTGCAGTTACAACTTCCTCATGAGGGGAAGAGGAGCAGCAGGCACTGATCTCTTCTCTGCAGTGACCAGTGACAGAACCCAACGGAATGACCTGAAGTTGTGTCAGGGGAGGTTTAGGTTGGATATTAGGGAAAGGTTCTCTCACCCAGAGGGTGGCTGGGCACTGGAACAGGCTCCCCAGGGAAGTGGTCACAGCACCAGCCTGACAGAGTTCAAGAAGTGTTTGGACAATGCTCTTGGCCACATGGTGTGACTCTTGGGGATGGTGCTCTGCAGGGCCAGGAGTTGGGCTGGGTGATCCTTGTAGGTCCCTTCCAATTCAGGATATTCTGTGATTCTCTGACCTTAAAGCTATGCTACAGTTAATGTATCACAGTTAGGGTCACATAAAAATATTGTTTTTCAGAACCTCTAAATGAGAATAGACAGTAAAGAGTAAAGATTAAAATAGGCAGCATTTCTTCCTGAAAAACACAGATAAACACCATGCATATCAGGACAATTTTACCATATCTAAGACCTCTATAGGACAGAACTGCTAAAAACATTAAGTTAACACTAAATGCATTCAAAGAAAAGCTCAGACTTATCCTTTAATCAGCATAGGAAAACACTGTATGCATACATTTCTTTATTACCTATATGCATTGAATGTTAGCCAATTAGCTTTGTTCTTTAATTTTTGCAAATTTTATCAGAGAATTACAGCATTTCAAATAAAGAAAATACTGTGTACAAAAAGGTGCGTTAATCTGGCATAGAAAAATATGCAAGGCATCAGTGTCTTTCAACTAAATCGGACAAATGGAAAGCAGAAATAGGTACATTTTTACCAGTGAGGTATTTAGTTTATGGAATTAATTCCAAAGAGCAATGACAAATTCTGTCCATCTTGGACTTTTCAGATCAAATCAATATCAGAAAGCAGATTTAGATTAACATATTTTGTTAGGCTCAAACCAGGAAAAATATTGTCAGTACTATGCAGATCAAACTATACTATCTAATGAATTCTTTTTGAATTAAAATATTTATTTCTTTCAGACTATGATTGGATGCATTAGCAAAAATAATTGACTTTAATAAAGCAATAATCTAAGCTAGTTTGTAAATTAAATTTATTTTCTAAGTAAAAGCACATTAATCATTGCATATTACACTGTATTAATTAATTGACATTTAAAAATAGAATGCAACTCTAAAAAGAAGAAAGAATAATTCAAGATAGTGACTAAACAAACAGAGTCCTTTTTCTAAGCCATATCTTGTTTTCTAAAACTGAACCATGATCCAAAAACTTTATGTAAGAAAACAAGAACAGAAAGTTACATTGGCTGGGAGTCAGCTAAATCTTTAAGGAGAGAGCAAAAATAATAAGCCAAAAAATGTTCACATTTTCATAATATAAATATTTGTTGGCTTTCATATGTTCTAAATCCTCCGTTAACGTCACCATTATTTCAGAAAGAGACAATCTTCTTTATATGTCAAAAAATGGTATTGTTATTTTTTCCCCCCTTCTCCTCTTTTCTTATTTCCTCAGCTGGATATGGAAAAATATTCTTGAATAAAATGTTGTTTGTTTTCCTAAGTCATTTAACATGTCCTACTTCAGGAGTTTGTCTGTAGTGCTACTCCATTCCAGTGTCTAACAGGTTAAAATACAGTAGTAAAAACCTCAACCTCTCCACCATTCCAGAAAATTCTAGGTCAAATTTCACATTTCACTCTGTTTCATTTATAAGACATTAAAGATTTCTTTGTTCATCTTTAGAATAGCAGGAAGGTTATGGATTGGGTTTTTGGTGGTTTTTTTTGTTGCATTTTTTTGTTGTTTTTTTACTATTAGAGCTAAGAAAAGGCATGAAATGTTTATCTAACTAGATAAATATAATGTAGACTACTTTGTGTTGACTTCAGATATTTTTTAAACCTTCATTTTTAACTATCCTTACCTTGACAGTCTGAGGAAATAGTAAATATCCTCAAAAGAAGAAGACACTAAAACCTGTATTATTTTATTGACTGACATTTTTTGGGCATATGTGTCTCCTTTAACTTTGGGAAGCAACTTAATGTGTTCATGGATTAATGTTGTTCAGTGCTGTCCTTTTGGCTGCTATGAAGCTGCAAAATATCTCATGCTTCAGACATATCAGCTGAAATCAGTCCAAGAGGAATGTCCTTAGTGATTATATTTTTCCTCAGCAAACCATGTGCCAGTGATAACACTGTTTTTGCCTGTTTGTTTAAAAATCAGTAGGAAAAGGGCCATCACCTATTATATCATGGGTGAATATGTCTTATTTGGAAGAACTGAATAGTTTAGACTATAAATTTATAATCCATGGTCTACCTGGAATGATTTTATAGAGAAATAGAAATTGCATTTTGTGGCCATAGATTGATGAATTTACTGTCTAAATTTAAGAAAAAGAGGAGGAGAGAAGTGATCCAGGCAAACAAAGGTCCAATCATCTGACTTCTATGCTTTAAGGGAAATAAAAATTAAAAAAGAAATTAATTTCAATCAGGGGAGTAAGTAAAAAAGCTTATAGAATACATATAACAGGTAATCTTAACTAGACAAAACCAAACTTCTTCTTGTTAAATTTGCTGATTTACTAGACAAGGAAAAAGAGATAGCACTGAGTCCTTTTCCATTCTTCTCTATATTTTTCCTTTTTTTATTGTTGATAAGATCATAAACATAGAGCAAGAAAAGGGTGAATGAGTGCCTCCTAATTTGTCCCATTCTTCTATGACAGAACTCTTCAAATTTACAGGAATTCCACATTTTAAAATTGTTTATAATACTACTTGTTGAAAGAGAAATCAACAACTAGTATTATACTTTGTTCATCTTTAGAATAGCAGGAATGTTTTGTAGGCTTTTAGTATTATTTTTTCTTGTTTGATGACTTTCCAAATACTTTTTTCAGGGCCATGGTTCTGAAGATGACAACTACATTTAGCGATCTCAGAATATCCACTTTTACACTGAGGTGATTTGGAAGCATTTAAAGTACAATTCTAGGCAGACTAGACTCCCAGCTGTGCAGATTTGGAAACTTTGTCTTAAATATTCCATGTAAGAATTATTAAAGATCTGAATTCTGTACATTGGTTTCCAGTTTCAAAACTTCCTGGTTTTTCTGCCAGAACAACTGCTTTATGTTTAAAGCAGTTTAAACTTCCTAATTTCAGTGGAATTTCTTGAATGAACTTTGGTAGAAAAGCGGAAAGATTATTTTGAAATGCAGTCAGTGCAGACTAGAGGTTCCGGGGGGTGGGTTGTGGAGCAGTGCACATCCCACTTCCTCAGAACTTCCCCCACTCCACACACACACTTCAGTTGTTTTGAGCCAGTAATCATTTTCTGCTGTCTCTCACACACAGCATGCTCTTCACTTAAATGTGTTCCAATAGTTTGCTGAATTACGTGCCAAGGGTTATATACAGAATTAATAAGATTTTGAATACAGCTTAATGATGGAAAACACAATTCAGGTGGAATTTTTGTGTCTTATTCCAACGCTGTCATCCATAAAAAGCTATCCAATGGCTTTAATTTGTTATAGAAAACTAGCTTATACCTAAAAGCACCTGAGATACACAAAACTGACAGTTTGACAGAAAGATGGCGTTCTGAGCGTTTGTCTGAAAAGTTCCACCATATAGCAAATCAGCAATTATTTCAGCAGAACTTAGAGAAGCCACTGCAACAGAATAGTTTTGCTGTTAAATTCCTTGCTAGACTTCTACGAATTGTTCTAATAACTTGTCCGGAAACTGAGCAACATGAAGTTTCAAACCTTTACTTCTTTTAATGTTTATTCAAATAACTCAACCATAATTATATCTTCTTATGAACCTGGCAAAATGTCTTCATATGAATGTGACACCTGCAATGCACTTTTCCTGTTTCACCTCTCTGTATGAAAACAAAACAATCAGAAAACAATCAAGAAACAGTTTTGCTATCTTTTGTTTTGTGGAATAAATCCAAAGAAACTCATGAAACAAATACTATGTTTGTCTTAATTTGTGGACTTGAATCTGGCTATAAATGTCTATTAAAATGAAAACAACGCAGCAGCATTTGCCTTTCTCATGACATTTAAGTATCGTCTTTGACCACATACTTCTCTCTAACAGAAAAATCTTCTTTCTTTTCATGTATATTCTTTGCATCTGAGGAGGTGAAATGTTGATCCAACTCAGCTCTTAAAGTATAGTCTGATGATTGATCTATTTAGACACCTTAGAAGTACTTTTTTTTTTGTCTAGTTTCCAAGAAAATGATAAAAATGGTTTCATAATAAATGATGCTCTTCCCATGTGTCTCCAGTCATTCATATGGGAAAGTGTCCACAACAAGAAGAAAGTTATCACAGCCTCTGTATATCAAAAGGAGACAGGAAAAAATGTTTGTGATAAAAAGCAGACTTATAAAATGTTGGGAAACTTAATAACGATTACAAAAATATTTTATTTTATTTTTTAGACAGTATTGCTTTTGCCATAGAGGAATGGAATACGTAGGTGATACATAAGCTATTCAATCTGCAAATCTACTTAAGGCTTATCTGTAAATGTCTGTGCAAATTCTGAATATTCACATTAGAGTTTTTTCACAAATTTCTCAATAAATTATAAAGTATTGGTCAAGCACATTTAATGATTCCTGTAAAAGTGGAATGGAAAACATGGACAAAACTGTCTTCCACTACGAAACAAAATTGCCTCTTTTGTTGCATTGAAAGGTGATAATTCAAATAAAGTCTTAGGACTTGTGAACAATTCACATACTCTCTTCTCTTTCGTCATGTTCTTCTCAGCAATTTACAATATTTTATTTTCATTTACCCTTTTTTAAGAACTATGATACTGTAAGAGATAAAATATTATTTTCTAGATACAAAAAGAACCACAGCTATGTCAGAAATGTTTTGACTATATCTTATATCCTTTTTATTTCAGATTTGATTCTTTCTTATTCCAGATTTGATCTCTTTCATGTCAAACTGCATAGATTTCATGATTTATATAATGCAGAACTGAATGACAATTTCATGAGACAACCCCTAGCTAGCATCAGTCTGAGCATTTGCATCACGCTGTGATATGCCATAAGGAATGGTAAGCTCAGCTCCCAGAAGCAGGATAGTCATTGGAGGGTGACACTCTGCCTGGACTAATCAGCTCTATTTCTCAACATGCTTAATTAAAATAGACATATTCAAAAAATTATGCAGATACTGATACATATGTGGAGGTGATATTTCTATAACATACTCCACTGTACAGCGTAAACACGATCTTCTTTTAATGTATAACTTGCTTAGCATTTGTGTACCTCAGCCTAAAACTTATTCATCTGCTGTGTCAGCTTCAGAGTTATGGCAACCTGTAGCCTTAAATTGTCCATTGGGACTGAAGTACATATTCAGAAGTTGTATCAGTTTTATAAATTTGAGTTATATCACTACTGATGTAGCAGAGATCTGAAAAGACTGCAATCCTGCATTCAAAATCCTCAGTTAGGCGTTTTCAAAATGTGTCTATCTCTCTAGCAGCAGTGGACACTTTCCCAAATATAATGAAATTCACATGACTGCATATAGTATTTAGAAATGGTTTGCTATTGACTAGAGTGGCCTTAAATTACCTCTGGTTCTTCACCAGTATGCCCTACTCATTTGTACAGCACAGTCAACCATCATGGCATAATACCGTATAAAAAATTATTATACTTGCAGCTTTCTGAAGGAAATGTGGTATTTCACAAGTCTCATCCAAAGCAAAGCAGGAATCGGAAACAGTCCATCCTTTAAGTTGAATGTGATTTTGATGATGACTGAACTGTATCTTAAGTAAAATGCATGGAGTCAGTCCCTCATATGAGTAACAAAAAGTGGTAGAATGCAAGAGTGTGTCATGTTCAATATCCATACACCAATGGCATCTTAAAGGCAGAGAAGGCTAGAGCACTGCAAATGGTGCTGGTTATTTCACTTTTGTTATGAAAAAGCATGAAGAAAAACCAAGCTGTCTTCTGAATTAGCACAATACCAGTTTCACTACGAAATAAAAAAGCAAATAGTTTGTTTTGGTCCAGTCAGGTATTCCCTGAAAATTTTAGTTGTCTTAAGAAAACTCTGAACTTTTTTTTCCCTAGGATTTCTGTTTTTCTATTTTGGTTTCTTTCTTGCTGAAACTAAGCGATCATTTGACAGTTTTAAACAGTCTCAGCAACATATTTTTTCCCTTTTGTCTTAAAATGGAAAGTGTGTTAGATCTTGAGCATTCACCTTGTACTAGGAGAGGATCAGTTTATTTAGATCCCAATAGTTTATTTTGCTCTTAAGGACATAAAGGAGAAACACATCAACAGTCTTTGAAAAGAACTTCTTTTTGTATTTAATATGACTCTTCTATCCAACTATTCACGCCCATCAGCCTTTACCTTATCTACCACACACACCCACACGAAGAACAAATTATTACTCTAAACAAAATAGCAAGTCCAGAGGTGGGCCACAAAATTGATTAGAGGGATAGAGCTCCTTTCCTATGAAGAAAGGCTGAGATAATTGGGTATGTTCAGCCTGGAGAAGACTTTGGAGTGACCTAATTATGGCCTTTCAGTATCTGAAGGGAGCCCACAGGAAAGATGCAGAGGGACTTTTTGCAAGGGCGCATAGTGACAGGACAAGTATGAATTGATTCAAACTGAGAGTAGGATTAAGTTAGATATTAGGAAAAAAATTCTGTATGTTCAGCCTGGAGAAGACTTTGGAGTGACCTAATTATGGCCTTTCAGTATCTGAAGGGAGCCCACAGGAAAGATGCAGAGGGACTTTTTGCAAGGGCGCGTAGTGACAGGACAAGTATGAATTGATTCAAACTGAGAGTAGGATTAAGTTAGATATTAGGAAAAAAATTCTTTAGTGTGAGAGTGATGAGGCACTGGAAGAGGTTGCCCAGAGAAGCTGGGGATGGCATCCTGGATGTGTTTAAGGCCAGGCTGGATGGAACTCTGAACAACCTCATTTAGTGAGAGATGCCCTGTCCATGGCAAAGGATTGGAACCAGATGATTTTTGAGGTCCCTTCCAACCTAGGTCATTCTATGACTCTATGGCATACATGATGTTCCTTTTAAATTCTTCTCAGGCTGAACAAAGACGCTGGACCATGTCTCCAGGAACTCTTATGTTTTATTGTGCAGTTGCCATAACTGCAGCAACCAGTTTAGACTGGAAAGGTGTTGGTTAACAAGCCCTTAAATTCTCAATAGATTTCACCAAAAGTGGAGGTTAACAAGCCCTAAATTTTATACAGTACACTTCAATAACTTCTCATCTCCCACAAAAAACTGCTCAAGAGGTGCTGGCTAACAAGCCACAACATACTTTCACAAGCTCCCCCGTCCCACAAGAAACCCCAGTAAGGAGAATGGAGTAGAATATAATAGCTGCGCTTTGCCTGGGCAACGCAATGGAAGAAAACAAAGAATATCACCAGCCCTTAGGTCCTGCCTTGGTCCTGCCAGGTGGATTATCTGGAGCTGAGGTTTTGGGCTCCCTATCCACTTCCTTTCATAGTAAACCTGGGCATGCTGCTTATGTAAACTAGATTTTTTGTGCTATTTTGTTCATGCATGCACAGCCAGCCCTTCTCCAGGGAGTCTCAAGAGGAACAGGAATTGACTCAGAACAGCTTTGCCCCACCTCTGCAGGACACTCTCCTCAAATCACACCTTTCCTGTAGCAGAATGTCTCAGAATGTCTGAGACAAAACACGCTTAGGTTTAGCCTTCTACAATGGCCTAGCAGCACAATGTATTTTCTCATCTGTTATAATCTGGTAACATCTGAAACAGAAGGCTAGAAGACCTATAAATTTCCCATTATTTTTAAAAGGTAAATTAGGTCTTGTGCTCTATAGTGGTTATATTAACATAAAGCCTTGAATATAAATACATAGGAAAGTACTGCAAAAACTTAAATTAATAAAAATTATGTTTATGTGACTTTGCTCATTACTTGCAAGTGTGCTTCTAACAAACTCACACATTTTGGTGGATGCCTTTATTGTGGATAATTCCTTTCTTTAAGTGCTACTGATGGTCTTTTTCTGTCACCTTCAGTGACAAAATGTCTTATCTTCAGCATAATAACACATATTGTTAGGATACCATGAAAAAAGAAGCTAGCTTTTGACTTCAATACACAGGTCAAATTAGTGACATATATTTTCCCCCTTATTAAAAACAAACAAAAATAAATAAACAACAAACCAAACCAAAAAATACCTGGAAATGACAAAATATCATACTGTTCAAAACCAAGCAAATTTCATTGAAATCGTGGTTATGATATTTAGGATCAAGACTGTCCATATGCAAGGAGGGGATATGACCAAGGAAGCTAAAATAAAGGCTAGAGTTTCTGTATTTATTGATCATCCAGCTGTATTTCAGTATTTCTACTTCAGTTTGCAAATGGCGGTATGATCCAGAAAAGTATAAATCCTTCCCTTACTATTCAGTGAGGATGTTCCCAGGAATATTTTTTTCATTAATTGCCAAATCATATGTAGTTATTGTCTCAGGAAACCTGCTTTCAGGGTTCAAAGATAACATCTAGTGTGTTTTGGATAGTTACTCTGTACTACAGGCACTCGTGCTGAGTTTATTCTTGGACAACTTGAGTGATGGATGAGTTCTTTACCCGACCATCTCTAGAGTAACATGGTCCTAAAAGCGGTGGTGAGACAGTTTAGAACTCTGTAATAGCTTTGTTATTTATTTCCTTATGTTGCAAGACATTAGGAATCTTAGAAAAATTGTAACAATTTATCATAAAGATGTTAATAAATCTAAGTTTTGAGCAAATAATGTATTCTGCCTATCTAATGAATCTTTCCTCTGGTAATAAAACCAGATTATTTAATCAAATGTATTAATTATTTTAATTGTTTATTATATGTTTACCAGCAGTAAGTATTGGCCTGCGTCTTGCTTTCAAAGTGGGTTTCCTGATAGAATCTAAAATCCATAGTTCAAAGGTTCTTGAGTAGCTTATATTGAGAAATGGGCTGTAAAGCATGTTTCTGCTTTCTGATGAGTGAAATGTTTTAATAACTGAATTTGCAATTGTTGAGTCAAAGCTCGTTTTCTGCTCATATTCTTAAATGTTTTCAATTTCGGTACTCAGCTGGTTATATACAAAACTCTCAGGATGTTTCAGGGTGCACACAGCCAACTTTTAGGCCAGCAGCATTTTTCTTTTTCACCTTCTCCACATGGGCAAAGGTCTTAGGCTGGAGAAAGAAGAAAGAATTTATTGCTGGAAATAGAATTCCCAGAGGCAGAGATATATTCTCTAGCAAGAGGATGAGGAAACTGTAGCTTGGAAGTCTTTTTTTTTTTTTTTTTGTGATGTATTTGAGAATGCAAAGAGAGTCTGCCCCAAATGAACGTCAAAGATTATTTAGAGTGTCTTAAAGAATAATCTATGAAGAGAACTGATTCACACTCCCTTGACAGCTTGATTTACATATACTGCAAAAAGTCAATAACCAGGAGAGAGAGGAGAAAACTTTATTTGACTCAGTCATATCTGAAATGAGCTCCTATATTTAAGTTCATTACAGAATCACAGAATGGGTAAGGTTGGAAGGGACCACAATGGGTCATCTGGTCTAACCTCCCCACTCAAGCAGGGTCATTTTAGAGTGCATTGCACAGAATTGCATCCAGACAGTTCTTGAATGTCTCCAGTGAAGGAGATTCTACAAGCTGTCTGGGCAATCAATTCCTGACTAGTCAAATATCTTGTTGCTGCTGTCATACATGGGAGGGGGCCAGGTGCTTTATAGGATATTGAAAGCTTTGATTACGAAGGCTGTGGCTCTTTTGCAAGGGCAGAATAGAGCCATGGCACATCAGTTTTGCTCCCTCTTCCTCCCGTCTGAGCCAGGTACCCAGCCTGATAACCTATCACCCCCATGAGCAGCCTATCATGCCTGAGTTTTAATCCCTTTCTCATGGAATTCTTTTTACCAAATATATCATGGTTTTAGGCCTCATGCCTATACTACCATCCCATTGGCACCCACTAATATCTCTTCTGGTGATCTTAATTGTCTAATGAAGTCTCACCCTGCAGTCATCTATTTTAGGAAATAATTTTAGTTTTCTGTTGTTTTGGCACACCACCATAGGAAAAAATATTTTATTTTGACAAGTGGGGTTGGGAGGAAGAGAGGCAAAAAAAGGACCACTTTTTTCCCGCTTTTAAAGAATCGGCTGAAGCAGAAACATTAGTTTAATTCTGTTTTGGAGAGATAGTCTGTCTTTCTTGGGTTAATATTTCAAGCTATGCTTTCATGATCACCTTGCACTGGGTGCTGGGCATTTCTTCTGTTTCCTTGTGTTTTGCCGTTAGGCCAATGAGCCAAACTGTGCTTTAGCAGGCACATTGCACACATGTGACTCAATACTGTTTTGGGAGAATCTTGAAGAGCTTGAAGGGTGTCTCAGACTGTAGAATGAACATGACATAATGTTAGTCTTGCAATATACAGGTCTGAAGGTAAAAATAAATGGAACAGTACCGCTTACACAGAGCTCACAGAACTGTGCAAATTTTCCTTTCTTTGAACGGAGAATACCAATAACCAACCTTCATATATGTGTTCTGCAAAAAACATCATGGCACATTCTAATTTCCTTCCATCCATTCACATGTTCATTTATTTGTTACTTCTGTAAATATCTTCTTACTCATTAAGTTGCTTTCTGAATATCAACTATAGCCTCACCACCTCATTATCTCCAGTATCTCAATGTTGAGGTCAGAGGTGACTGACATTCCCAGTCAAAATATTGTAAAGGTCAGGCCTTATGGCTGAAAAACTAAAAAAATTATCTTAAATAATCCAGTCAGAATATAACATCTAAAAAGAACTCAAGATTCACTGAAGCACCTGTAACTGTTCCCTTAATCAAATAATATAACTATTTTGCATCAGTTCATATTGCTTTAATGAAAGCTCAGCCTTCATTTCCATTAAAAGTACTGTATTCAAACACTTTGTTTTGTTTTTCTAATTACTTCACCTTCCTTTTTTATAGTTGTCACTCATATCATTAATACAAATTGACAATGCTGCTCTCTTTTAATTTTAAAGATATAGAGGGGAACAGTTACCATGCTTCTGTTACTTCTAAGCTGAATTCTAGCTAAAAATTACTATTTTCAAAAATAAATATTTTTAATCTATTAAGTTTTAGTAATTTTCTGTATAGCATCATGAAAAAAATATACTGGATATCAATTCATGAATTTCCCTTATGCAACTCCTTAGTTCGTGGTGGCTCTGTTATTTGATTTTCTTCATCCACAATTATTCTAGGTTTTTTTGTTTATTTATCAAGGTAATTTTTCCATCTTAATCAGCCCTTCTAGGTGGTATTTACATGTTTTAAAATCACTAAAAATGAAAAAAAAACCCTCAGACTACTAAAATTAGGTATTTGCAAAGGGTGAAGACTGGCCTAATGCAGGTAGCCTGGACAAGCTCCTGTATCCTATTTTACACACTTTCAAATCAGGCAGTCATTAATTAATTCTGAAACAAAATTCTGCTTGTGGCTGCATATTGGGTCTTAAATAAACTGTCTGTAGGCTGAGAAGCAATGACATTTCTTCTGTCAAATTCAGATTGTTCACAAGATCTATTAAGTATCTTTCAGTAGCTCCTAATTTTTATCAGGAACTGTAGATAGTCTGCATTAAGAAAGTGAAAATATGATGAACAGAAATATCTGTGTCTTATTTTCCAACATAGCTTGTTTTAAACTTATTACAACAGGGGGAAAAAAAAGAGAAAAACCCCATAGATTTAAGATAAGTTAACATACTTTCTACTATTTTGTTTGTATCAAATTCATGTTAACATATTTGAAAGATTTCATTTTATTGATCATGCTTATACTTGAAAATGTAGGCTTCTAAATTTCAGGTTATCAAAAAAGCAGCATATGCAACAAATCCAAATATGAAACAAATGTTTTGAAAGGCAATTTTTCATTGTGTACTTGGACTATATCACACCACAAGGCAGAGCTACTGGTGTAAATACAATTTAGCTGCAATGCATATTTTGTTTGGATCACAGTAGTAAGTGAAAACATCTTTTCACATTTGTTTGATTACAAAACATCAACATGGTAGATGACATACAATTCTATGAATAGCGAATATGCGTTATAGGGGTTTGACTGACCAAGATAATCTTAGGGACATTAGTCAGAATAACTGGGCTCAGAGGTAAAAGTCCCTTTCCTTAATTAATTTGCATTTAAAAAAAATAGAAATATTCTTTTTTAAAATTAGTTTTTAAACAATATCTGAAAAGAGTAGATGGAAAACAAGCAGAGAGAGTCTCACATACCCTTTATTGCATCCAGGAAGTTTTTATTTGATCACGGCTAGCATTTTATATATTTATCAATTATACACGCTTTTCTCTATACTTTCCTGCATGTAAAGGTAGGAAAAGATGTATGACATGAAAGTGTACTTTTAAAACTGAATTTAAGGTCTATTTGCTATGGAACTTGGCTATTACTTACAGAAGCTGTCAGTCTGAATGGAATTGGAAAAATCTCTTCACAAAGACACCATAATTCAACGTGTGGCTGTTACACATTTAATATGATTTTTGCAAGTTTTAGCTTAAAAGTGGATGTATACAGTAGGTGAAAAACATCCAAAGTATAGCTAAACAGGGAAATTTTTTTCCTGTATTTTTCCTTATAGTAGATGGTGTTCTTCTCTGTTGACAGAATATTAGCATTTGTCTGAAAATATTCCAGATTTCATGGAAAATATATCAAATTTCCATTTGATGTGTATATTTAAATTTTTCAGGGGAAGAGCTCAATAAAAAAAGGAAGAAAGTGTTTATTCCCTATTAAATAGGAAACAGGACAGCTTAAGAGATCAGGAAAACTGCCTAAGATATCGTAATTTGAGAATTATTTTGGGAACTTCTTTTATAGCAATCACGAACCAAGGGCAATGTCATCTCTGCAATGTTAAGAATAAATAAAGAAAAAACAAGAAAAAATAAAAAAAAGCATCTCGTCACCTTAATAGGTGTTTGGTTTATTATGTTGAGAGGTGTGTAGAGGTTTTGCAGAGCATCTGAAACAAACAGTATTTTCCTGTGAGTAGTATCAATCACAATCTACCTTATAGGGATTTACAATACATGGCACCAAAAGACAGGTTGGACAAACATGGGAGAGGAAACCCATCCAAGAGTTTCAAATGCAAAGAAAATACCTCTGTCTGAATACTGAAAAAAGTATTTCTGCCCCAAATGTTTAGAGAGGAGGAAGCACCCTAGAAATTATTGTGTGCCTGCTGCTCCTTGTTAGACATTTGCTTTTTGCTATTGCTAGAGTCATCATAAATGTACCTTTCTCTAGATTAACCTTTCACCTGACATTGTACATCTTTTATTCTGTTTTTACTTTCCTCATTATTCCTGCTATGTTTGCGGAAAAGGTGAGAAAAAATACAGTCTATACCTAAACAAAAAATTTAGGTGGAAGAAAAGCAAAGGTGACAAGGCAAGAGAAAAGAGCTAAATCTGTGTTCTTAAGCCCTTAAAGAGTAAGACAGATTCTGATGATGTTTTACTCTTTTTTACATACTAACATGAAATCAAATGTACCTTTCATCTACTTTTGGAGTAATTTAGATAAAAATACGAGGAAAAGTATATTTTTGTCCAGAGGGAAAGAAAATAGAAGCAAACCAAGAGGTAGCTTTAAGAGAGAGGAATATTTTTTTCTTCCTGTAAACGCTATTTTTTCACTTGTAACACAGAGCAAGAATTCATATTGCACATGGTCAAAATTTTTTCCTTAAGAAATACACCGTATCTCAGCAACAGCACATGTACTGTGGATTGTTACAGCCACTTTCTCTCTTCTCCCCTTAGATTTTTCTCTCAGAGTAAATAAGCTTTCAGGACATCATGAAGTGCTCCTTTTGACATTTTTGTAGCTCTTTTGTTTCCATTTTCATCCCAGGAGATTTTGAGGTTCTTAATAGAAAAATTGACATTTTTAACGTGAAAAGATAATTTTATTTCCCTAAAGATGTTCCATGAAGTATATCAACAAGTCAGTTATTTTACAATGGTGAGAGTACCACAGCCAAATAATTAATATACATTTAAAAATTTTTAAACTGATTCCTCAATTATTTTGTAAATTATTTTAGAAATTATGTCTTTGAATGTTTTCATGACTATATCAAATGTGAAGAGGTAAATACTAAATAGCAAAGTAGCCACATGTTTTCACAAAAATGTTAGATTTTGGCATCTCTAAAAACATTTGAAAATTAGAAAAAAACCTCTCTTTTACACTCAAACAATGATAGGTTTTCCCTTTAAAAATATGTTTTTCAAATTTGTTTGAGGGGTGGATTTATATGCTTCCTTAGACATTTTAGTGATTGTTTTCTCAGTCTCCCAGAGTAATTTGATCTATTACCAGTTATAATATTTAAACTTCTATGGACAAAATTTTAAAAGAAAAATTAAATCACTTTAATTTTCTCAGGTTGTTACTCATTTGGATGGATTTCCACTGAAATTTGTAATATTTAGAATTGCTGAAAGAAAAGATGAAAGACGTGAATAATGCAAACACAGTAAAAATAAAACTTGAAAATATAGATTTATTTAAGAAAATGCATAATACACCAATAGACATACAAATACAGAATTATTTAATATTTATGTATTTCTATACAAGCATACAAATATAGAAAGGTATGGCATCATTGCTTTGCTACTTTTTTATGTGTCTGGTAAAAAAACCAACTACGTAGCACATTGTTTTGGTCTGGAGAATGATGTGCAACAAGCACTGCTAAGACGGGGCAAGATGAGCTGTTTGGCAAAGCTTACATTTTGTTCTTATTTTATTTTTATTCTCATGACAACCTGAGTAATAAACAGTGAGCATATTCCCTAAAGACAGACATAGAAGACCATATGACAGAAACTGACAAATATAAATCAGCCATCAGCATTAGAGATATTAGGCAGAGTATAATGTAGCATAGCAATGCGTAGTACAGTGCAGTAGGGTGCATTACAGTGCTGTATTGCATTGAGTTCTATTTCACATATAATATAAAGTAACAGGGATTTCAAACACACACACACACACAAAAAAAAAGATAGGATTTTTGTGGAGTTTTCTGATCATCCCCATTAAAAAAGTCGAAACTGGATAGTAGTGCCAAGGCATTTTAAGCCACTGTGCCTAAATTAATAGGAACAAATTCCATCTACTTTGAGGTGATCCTAATTTGCACTAATGGATAGCAAGAAATGACAGGCATGCTTTATATTTTAAAAGCATAAAATAAAATATAATTTCTCTGAAACTAAAATCTGTGGAGTCAAGTGTGCCATTAGATGTCTCTTGAAAAGAAAGAACTTGAAACATCAGATATTATTACAAAATGCCATAATTAAAAAAAAAAATTACTAATTTTTTTTGTGTTTAAAAATACAGAGTTCCAGGAGACGAAGAATGATGGTCTGTTAACTGTAACTACATTCTATATTTTTCATAACAGATATATTTAAATATCAGCCGGTTTCTGGCACAAGTAGAAAACACTTTTATTTGGTTGATTCAAAGACATTTTCTTTCCCTCCTTAAGGTCATCATATTGATTCTGGCAAAATACTGTAAATATTAAATCCTCCAGTCAATAAGCTTAATACTGACCTAAAGAAGTCAATATATGCTTACTAGTTGCAAAATAGTAGCAGAACGTAGATTGGTTTACTCTGTTCTCTGTAACACTCTGTGCTTAAAATAGGAAGAGTGGTTTTATGTTTTTAAAGGAGTGGAAATGTTCTTTCCTGGAAAAATATAGTGGTAACATTTTTTAAACCATTGAAATTTTCAGCATCCTCTGCTGCCGAGCACAGTTCCGGAAGTGTTGAAAATAAGATGAGATGAACAACAGCTTTACAATTATGTTGAATGTTTTAAAAAACCTCTTTTAAAGAAATGGTCACAGAAAAAATTTACAAAAATTTAATGTGCCAGAATTAAGGAAAAAACCGCCACTCAAGTCTGAAACATAAAACTTTAATCTTATTGAAGATATAAACCTCATGCTGAGGCTAATGCATAAGATAGTTATCACACATTACAGTATGCATTTGTCAATACACAAGTGTCAGCAATCTAGTGTTGTTAACAACAACAATATTAATTGATATATACCTTGGGCTGTATGTCCTGAGACCTGTGTTACAGATCTGCAGAATGGTTGAGGTAGGAGGATTCCTGTGGAGATCTGCCAGTTCAACCATTCTGCTTAAAGCAAGAAAATCTAGACCAGGTTCCTCAGGATCATGTCATCAGGTTTTGAATATATCTGAGAAGGAACCCTCAACAGTTGCTCTGGGCAGGTGTTTAGCATGCTTGATCATCCTCATAGAAAAAAAGAAAAAAAAAATTGAATGGTGGTTTGGATTTTGATTTGATCTGGTTGTTTTTTTTTTTTAATTTTAAATGGAAATTCCTGTATTTCAATAGAAATTAAGAAAAAATCCCAACCAACACCTGTGCCCATTTCTTCTTTCGCTGTCACTGGGGCACACTGTGAAGAGAGTCTATCTTCCTTGTACCTTTACATCAAATATTTATATATGTTTATAAGACATCTCTGATTTGTCTTCTCCTGGCTGAACAGTCCCAACTCTCTAAGCATTTCCTCATATTTGAGATGCTTCAGTCCCTTAAGAGTTTCTGTGGATTGTAGTCTCTTGCTATACTTGCTGTACTGCACATCCATTTTTGTCTTGTACTGAGCGGCCCAGAAATGGACCCAGCAATCCAGATATATTTTACTGGTGTGGATTAGAGGAGAAGGATCCCCTCTGTCCACCATCTTTCTGATGCTGTTGTGGGCTGGTGGGTTTTTTTTTTCTGCCACAAGGATACACTCTTAGCCCAGGTTCAGCTCATTGTCCATGCAAACTGCCAGGTTTTTTTCTGCAATTCATTGGTCACTAGACTCTCCTGGAGCATGAACTTCTGCAGGTTTTGACACTTCCCTTTGATGAACTTGATGATTTTCCTGTTATGCTAGGAACCGACATAGTAAAATCCCAGGACAGTCAAGGCTTATTTTAAAAAATACTGAGTTCATTCTCTCACCAAAACATTTTGAAACTTCCTAGGGTAATGTCCATTCTTTTTATGTTAGTCAAAATATGATGATCATTATTTACTTTCCTAAAGAGAAAGATGGCATAAACATTAAACAGAAACTACCATGATTCCCTACCAGAATTTTTATTGTTGTTTTTTTAATAATAAAAGTTACACTAGGATCAATTTGAACTGTGAATACTGAACTTAGGTGCCATTTTAAATCTATATGTAAAATCACTAATGCAAATATTTATTATGGTATTCATCAGCATTTATATTAAACGTTATTTATCTTTTAAAAGGAGTTATAGTTTGGGCTTTGTTTTGTTTGGTTGTGACAGATATAGAATTTACTGCATCCTTAGAATTAATAAAGATTCTAAGTCCCAAAGCTAAATTTTGCTTTCTCACAGGAAAATAAGATGATCCTTGCTACATAAACATTCTAACCAATTATTTAGTTTTACTTTCATGGCACTTATTCTGTAAGCAAATGATGCTTCCCCTTCTTTTTTTTCTTCCTTGCTCACAGACTTTGAGGGGTGAATCGAAATCCTCCCAGCTGAGCATGGGCAGTTTCAGGAGTATTTCTTTTCTATTCTGCTTCCAGGGGCCATTACAATATAGAAAAATAGAATTCCTAATAAGATACTTCAATGGTGTATCTAGTTCCTTCTCTTAAAATAAGGTAATTTCAAAGTACAGATACTTGACCATTCAGATAATTCCTGCAGCACAATACAGTGCTCACAGTTAGCTTCTTATTCCCAGTTTGCTAGAAGAATTTATGTAGCAAGCAGGGTTAGAATGATTGGGGAATCCTAACGACACTTCTGTACTTATGAAAATCTAAGTAGAAAGGAGTTTTGCATAAAGGAGAACTGTCTGTGCTTCTGTTTATTGGCACTGAATAATAAAATCATAATCAAACAGCAGTAACAACCTGGCAGGATGTTATTTTAGAATGTATATGTAGAAATAGCATTATTTCTTTTCCTTTTTCAGGCTGTTACAGTACTATCATACTTTTTTTTTTTTAAATTAAATTTGGCCTTTTTCCATTGCTGGCTCCTACACCTTAACAGTATAAGATTTCCCAGAAAGCTTAGTCTATTAACAGAAAACATCATCAGCTGCTTACTGAGCTTACAGCTCACATTTCAGGTTTTGAGAATGGCATACTTGCTGCAAAAAACTCTCAAGACTGCTATAGATGACCTGTAATTATTCGCCACAGAAGTCATAGAGATGACTTCATTTTTATTTCTCTGGTCCTGTTTCATACAAAGAAGTGTGACCCTTGGTATTCATTATTTCCTTTTCTTTTCTATGAACATTTAGTA
The DNA here is from genome assembly GCA_013397865.1 of Struthidea cinerea. Lineage (NCBI taxonomy): Eukaryota > Metazoa > Chordata > Aves > Passeriformes > Corcoracidae > Struthidea > Struthidea cinerea. Next base: position 19,385 of record VZTI01005122.1, read on the forward strand.
TAGAATAAATAAGTATGTTGGTACGTAAGTTATTACAGTGTCTTTTCAAGTAAATATAAAAGTGATAAGGAGAAAAGCGAAGTTTTGCAGGCAGGTAGTGAGCTTTTTATAAAATACATATTTGAAAAAAATATGTTTCTTGTAAATAAGGATTGAAACACACTAACAATATTCTCAGTGAAGGAATAGGATAGAGATGAATATAAGCAGCAAATAACATTATATGTAGCATAAAGAATGATAGGCTGAAGTGGTATTTTTATGAACCTAAGTTTCAAGAGAGGTGATTAATTTACTCTAGGACTAAAGATTTTAAAGATAAACTGCAGACTGTATTATACTGAACTTCCTCAGGTACCCTCTAACAGTGCTTGTCTCTTGAATTCAGTGTGCCCATTCTGTGTGCAATTAAATAGATGTAATTAAAAAAACATGGGTTTTTTTGTTTCTATATATGTTGCTTAACTTACAGGGATCTACCTAATAACATATGGCATATCCAGGTCTTCCAAAATCACAGTAAAAAATGAGAAACAGTACCTAGCAAAATTTATTTGTTCTATGCAAATATTCTTATTTTTAGAGACTTCAATAACCATAGCATGATCATAATGTTTTCTCATTTTTTGCAGTGCATGAAATGAACATATCATCAATTCATAATAAATGATGGTGTGCATGCTAAGGATTTCATTTTACTTTATTCATTGACAAGGAAGAAAACAGACAAATACTAATGGACAAGAACCAATAGAAGCCTATGTAAGATAAACTGGAAAAATGGATCACTGAAATACTGGTCCTAGTTTTCCAGGTGTTATAAAAAAATTTTCAGAACGGTTATCATTTTGTTCTTAACTGTCATGCAAAATTGAGCTTGAGTTTAAATGAATATGAGAAGAAAAAATATGCAGTCGAGTTTTTCCTAATTCAGTCAGTCAAGTGTCTTATGTATTTGTGATATGAAATAGAAGAGACAGACGTATATCCCAGCTTCCATGCATTTTAAATGTGCATTTTACATATGGCTTGAAATAACTCTATGATATGTGCTTAGTAGAAAAACCAGGAAGTGACTAAACTTCTACATTTTCACTTCCATCCTAGAAACTTGACTTGACCTTCTTCAGCTCCAAATGGATCTGCAGCACCTGCGTTTAACTGTTCGGCAGTAACAGAATCAGAGGCAACGGGCACAACCTGAAAGGAGGGATTCCCTCTAAATGTAAGGAAACACTTTTTTTTACTGTGGGGGTGATTGAACACAGTCATAGCTTGCCCATAAAGTGAAACGTCCCTGCTTGGAGATATTCAGAGGATGTCTGGGCATGGTGCTGGGTTGTCTGTTCCAGGCATCCCTGCTTGAGCAGGTATGTTGGACCAGATGACCTCCAGAGGTCCCTTCCAACATCAGTCATTTTGTGTTTTTGTGATCCTGTGATTCTGTAACTTCAGGAGAGTCACCGGAGTAAACTTGTTCTTGGTCATCAAAATTGACACTGATATTTTAATTCTTAAAATTTAAAAGACTTATGTGCTTTTCAGTCATGAGAATATTTCTGCATCAAAATGCACATTAAAATTACTGTAGGACATGTTAGAGTATGAAATTACCATGCAGGAACTGTTCTTTGATAATTGCCCATGCTATTTTATGATAAATTTGAGATAGCTTATTATTTCACTGAGCAATCTAACTTGAATTTGTCTTAGACTTAGCCTAGGTATACAGGTAAGTAGAACAAAGGGGCTGAAAGGAAATACCTTGTTAGAGTAGACAACTTGATTGCTTGTCTATAACCAGTTTGTGGGTCCTAAAAGGGCTTTCTGAAAAACAAAGTCAGGAACATGAATAATAAATTTATTCAGACAGAGCTGGCTAAGACTGTTTGCAATGCACTGTGTAATACATATAGACTTATATTTTTGTTCCATAAATGTACATATATTCCAAGGGAACATTAAAATAAGAGACAATCCCACTGAAGATTAGATCATTGGAAGATAAAAGCTAAAACCCACAGAGGCACACAGGTACCTGAGGGCATGGCTACACACGAGCAGAGAGTCAGCTGGCCAAATGTACAAGTAGCTTTGGTATTGAGGTTACGTTTGCATATTTGCTTAGCAATATGCTAAAATTCATCTGTCCTTGTGAGCAGAGTCCACTGAAGTAAAACTTGGCAATACTATGTCTACATTTTTCTGAAGCCATTTGGACCTGCTATGAAAGGTGTGTCATAGGATGAGAAAGATCAAAATAAAGGAAATTTACTGTTTCAGATATATTTGTATTGTATTAGCTGATAGTACTAATTGAAGAATAAAAGGGAGTTCCAGAACAGATTATTAAATTTAGAATATTCTTCTCGTGCATGATAAAAAACAGTAGAGGAGCTAGTCTACATTGGTGGAAACATTTTAGTAAAATCTGATAGAATTTCTGAAAGATAGTATGTCTTTGGCAAATATTTTTAAAATATCGTTAGCACAAGGCTCTCAGAAATTCCAACAGTGGCTGTACTTTAACTAAAATATATTATTGGAATTTTCAAAAGGGAAAAAATTAATCTAATATCCCAACTTAATCTAATATCCCAATTCCAAGGCTCTTTCAGCAAGTATTTGATATTTATCTCTATTGAGCTTTTCAAGCATTTTCAAGTCAATTGTTATGGTTTGATTCCAGTCTCATATATTGATTTAAAAAACTCACATAGAAATCCCATAGGATTCAGGAGGTGTTATATGTTCCCATAGGTATCTGCAAAATAAAAGTTCAAATAAAGCTCCCCAATTTCTAGGATGATAATAAAGATTATTTTTTAATTAGCAGTAGAATACACAGTATATGAAATCAGATTATTTTTATTTAGAGAAGTAAATATCACTTCTCTGATCTGTTTTATCTCTTCTGCAGTGACTCCAACATGCAAAAATTAGAGTATCCTGAACACTTTTACAAATGTTACCTGTGAAGATCTTATGATGTAAATAAGAATCACTAAGTAGCAAGTCTCAGGCTAGCTACAGGGTTACAACTTTTGTTAGTGACTTCTACTGATTCTCTTGACATCTCTTTAATTTTTTTTTTCCTTATTATTATTGCTTTAGGTCACTTTTTTTTTGCAGTACTTTGATTTTCTGACAGGACTTCAAGGTAAGATGTATAATTTGCCTGAAATGGCACTAAGAAAGAAGAATTTCTGATAAATAAAGAATTTTCACAGGATATTCTTATATCATCGCTGAAGGATCACCTGTGTGTACTTGGAAGTATATATGATCATCCATTATACTTGCCTATGCTGGAGATTTTTGGAGTAGGCAACAAGGTTTTAAATATTCTTCATAACACTAAAAATACTACAACATTAAAGGTGAAAGTCCTGCTTTCAGCGATCCCTTGTGGGGGTTTAGACATATGTTCTTATATTCTAGCTGTCTACACAGTGGAGAGCTTTATTTTTTTGACCCAAATTTGGCCATCCTATTTCAAAGTCTTCAATCCTTTTATACAGCAGGAAACTCGTATACACTATGACAAAAAAAACAAGAAAAGTGGCAGATTAAAAGGAAAGTAGAAAAACTGAGGCTTAAATTCATAGAGAATGGCATAGAAAATTGGTTTGTTCTGACTTTCCATCAGGAACAATTAATCTACCAGACCTACAATTAATCTGCAAGGAGACAACAAGAACAGTGTAACAAAGTGATATTGGGGTGCCCCTTAAATCATCATACCGGGCATCCTCTTGGTCCCTGCACAGACCACCTCCGGTCACCCCAATCTGCCCCCTCAAAGGGGCGGACGAATCCGAATCAGAAGGTGGGTCCGTGGGCAGCTCCCAAGTTTAAAATTCCTCCCACTGAGATTTTGTACCTTCCCAAATTTCCAGAACATTGCCCGTTACTCGATCCCCTATTAGTCCTTGTTCGATGTCTCCTCCCCAGTTCAACTCCCATTGGTTCTCTGTACCCTGGTCCCTCCGCTCTGGTCCTTTCCCATTAGTTCCCATTGTAAACTCCTCCCTGTTTGCTTCCCCTTAAAACTCTCTGCATGCAGGGGTTTGGGGCATTTCCCTTCCCTGACCTCGACTGCCAATAAAGCCTGTCCTGGTTGCACCAAGGGAGTCCTCCTGCTCGTTATTCCTTCGCTCTCGTGGGCCACAAGGGAAGGACGCAGCCTCCCGTTCTGCCACCTTCGGGGACAGCGAGCGCCCGTCGTCCGGGCTGCTTCCCCCGGCAGCGGCTTCCCTTGTGGTGGCGGCGGTTCCCTCCCAGCGCTCCGCACGTGTCCGGAGCCCGCAGGAGAGATCGCGGGCCGACACTCGTGGGGGTCGGGCGGAGCCCCCGAGACGGACAGTCCCGGCCGCAGGGTCAAAGTGATGCACTGGATCAGTTTCAAAAATTATATTCAGTCTAATAGCAGGGAGCAAATTATTTTTCCTTGCTCAAATGAGAAGGTAAAAGGTATGGGCATGTTAAAAGAGCAGAGGAGATCTGAGACATGAAACGACAATTATCTCAGAGCTTATCAAGGGATGAAACTGACTTTGTTGTGTTATTTAATTCAAAAAGTGTGAAAAATAATTATATATGTATTTTTTCCAGATTAACTGCAGCACTAAATCATATTAGAAATTTGAAGATAGGAAATAAAGTTACTGCTGAATGAATTGAAGGCTTGTCTAAGACATTGAATGCAAGCTAATTTATTTTTATCTTCCTGTGACACCCGATATGTCTTCAGATTGGAGAGAAGGAAGGAGAATATTTGGCTATGTTACTTTCAGAAGGGCTGCTATGATGTATTTTGTCTTTATCAACAGTCATGATTCTTGGTTTTCAGGTTCATGATACACCTGCATATCACAATTCTGAAAGAATAAGTGGTTAAAAAAAAAACTTCCATCCAAGGTACAGGTAACACTAGGATGTCCTCATCTACTTGTATGGCGAAACAACCATCATAACTCACTCTTTAAGTGGTTATTCCAAATGGTTACCTACCTTTTTACTATGTAGAAAAACTCAGCACACTTCAATTCTAAGAATAAAAACAAATAAAAGAACAATACCAACCACTAATCTGATTCTGATATCTGATTTTTCTCTAGACTCTTCATTGTCTGGAAACAGTACATATGAAATACTGTATTAGAGAGTGACAAGGCTTACACAGAAAAATACTTGGTGTCCTTGAACCAACTGATTTTCTTTTCTGGAAGTTACGTCATATAAGAGAATTTCAGATGATCTATTGATAATAAACAAACAGCATATTCTGACTTTCCTAACTCAGAGCACAGCATCTCATACCTTATTTTCTGGTATGGCCATGAAGAAAACAAATGGAAAACCTTTTCAGCTGGGCATACTGCAATCTAGCAAACTATTGAATCTGATATACATCCATCTCACTTTCTGTTATTGTGCACAAGAATCTTAAGATTTCATTAGTTTTGAGACATTTAGTTACTTACCTGAGTTTAGAATCCAAGTTAAAAAAAGTAATGACTAGTTTTTGCATTTTTTTGTGTGTGTATGAGATTTTGTTACTCAATTTCACACAAGTACTAAAGATTTTTAAGATTACTGTTATGTATCAGAATTAAAACCAGTTAGCCTGTAGGTGGAACATTCACAAATAGACGAGATTAACATCTAGGCTCAAGTTTTACTCAGGTTTATGTTTCGCCTTAGTCACAACTTATTGTCTATTATAGAACAATTTATTTTCTGTTTGTATGTCTAGTGCTCTCTTTTGTAAACATTTACTGGACAAGAAACATGGGTCTGAGATTCGTAGGGCTAGAAATGCTTTATGGGCTGTACAGTCACAGTCTCAGTAAATGTCACTATTTCTACAGTGGGGAACTACTGTCAAAGAGAAAGCCAGAGATTTTCTCAGAGATTCTCCCCTCATACTGAGGAAAACATAATATTTAGATTACATTAGCAGGGAATTCCTGTAATCAGTAGGTACTATTATGTATTTAGACAATAAACAGAAACATTACTGGCCAGGGCAGTAAGTTAGATCCAGCATTGCTAGGTATTAATTTTCCATGCTGATGACGGAGATGCAAAGGAATTACCTCCAACCACAGATAAAGGTTCCATTTCTTACTAGTTTTGGATACCAACTCCACTGGGATGGACAACATGCCCAGAAGCTGTGAGGGCATGAATTTGGGGTGAAAATTACTACAGATACAAGGTAATAAATCATTGGGATTTGGACATTTATGGCTAAGTGAAGGTAAATTAGTCACCAAATTTATATTTAGGTATTTAAACACCCATTAAAGTTCACCTGTTCTGAAGGTGCCAAGACATTTTTCTGTGTTTGCTCTGTGGGTATCAAAATTGATTAAACAGTTTAAACATTATGATCTCATTTCAGTAGGAATTAAACACCTAGTTTTCTTGGTGAATCTGTTTTGACAATGTTTCACAAATAATTTCAGTTCCATTGGAAAAAGCCTTTTTAAGTAACCTACAGATTATAAGAATAGTACCATGATGCAGCTGATAGAAAGTCTTATTCAAAAGTCTAAAATTTTCACAAGATCTAATGGAAGGTATGTAATATATAAAGAGGTGCTGGGTCAGGCAAAATTCAATGAGCTGAATATGGCCTCTGTTGCCCATCATATGATATTCCTAGTGTCTTGAGATTTTCCTAATGATTACATTAATTTTTCTGTATCTCATTTGAAATTTCTACTGAGTTCTGATTTGAAAATAAAAAAATCGAATTAAACTTGATGTATTCAAAACGCACTGAAAGCTGTTAAATAATAAACACACCTCTACCTTGATAATACACCTATAAATGTATGATGGAATCTGAAGTGGTTTTTACCTGCATCCCAAAAAAAGAACAAAAGGTTCTAGTCAGAAGAGAAGGAATGCTTAGAGGAGAAAAATTCTATGTCATCATACTCATCCAGCTGGTTAAAGGCTAGGAAAAGATTAATAGTTATAGTACAAATTAAAATGTGAATATAATAATGTGATTTTATTCTACTTTCATTGTAATTGAAAAGGTGTAATGGGAGAGATGGATGTGGTTCGAAGTGTGCATATAATAAAGTACCTCAAATTGTGAACACATGGGTAATTAAAAGGAAACTAATCTCATCCAAAATAGTATTGGGCATTGGCTAATCAAATGATAATGTTAATCTTGCTATCCAAGAAAGTAATTTTCTATTCCAGAGATTTCGCAGTTTTATAATGCGTCATGTTATGTTTGTTGCCGCAGACTTTAATTGGGAAATGCATAATTCAAAGGATTGCATTTAATGTTATTAAAATTATATTTAGATTTTGTACTTAGATTTCCTAGAAAATGTCATGCCTTTTGCATTTGCTATTGTGCTATTTACTCATTGTATTTACAATTTACCATTGTACACGCTGTAAAATTTCTGTTAAATTTATGTAGCAGCATATGTGAACATTTCTCGTGGTTAATCCTTGTAAAACTAGTTTCTCTTATTGTGAGTAATACTTTTAGCATATACAGTAAAGAGGGAAAAATAAAATGCCAGAAATTATTTCTTTTTCTCACAGTTGTGTTTTCTTTTCCATTTGGGCAATCCCCAGGGTCAGGTATCGTTCATAAGAAAAGTAATGAAAATTGGGCTGAATCTAGGAAGTTGACCTATCCCTTCATTTGCAAATGAAGTTGTCAATAAGCCTGCATCACTCACAATGATAAGATGTCAGCCCTTAGAGAAGGACCACAAAGCCTGGGCGAAGACTCCTTGAGCATTGCTTTCCAAATAAATGTATTAAAAAGATAGCAAGGAGCCTTATTGAAGAAAGAGAGGCAAGAACTACTGATCTAATCTCCATAATCTTCGTAACTTAGTTTCAGAAGCCCACAGTTACAGGTGCTAAAAAGCTACAAGCGGAGAAATTCTTCAGCCTTTTCTCAATATTCTGTGAGAAGACTGTCTTGCCTATGTAAACTATTTTAAACAAGGTCACAGTTTCATAAACTTCTTGCACCCGCAAGCTGTTTTGCAAGATTGTTATGGCTTTGACTTTGAAAGTATTTTGGAATAGGTATCTTAGAACTTGGCCAATCCTCTCAAGGGGTGGATGGCCAAGGAACCAATTACCTATTGCCACTCAACAGACTTTTGCAATCTATCCTATAAAAGTAGTTAGAAAATTATTAAAGTGCTTCCACTTGTTCATAAGCCTGGACTCTATGTCGTTTTCTGTATGTGTCTCAGACGTGACAGCAACACACAATAACTACTGAGTTTGTTTTACACAAGCTCAGGTGATTAATTTTGTCCTTTGTTCTCTGACTACAAGCCATCAAAACATGTATAGTAGTCTGTTCAATACATATTATGGAATAGAAAAAAAACCAAACCAAAAGAAAAAATCCCCTAAATAACAGCTTCATTTCCCAGCCATACTTCTAATCATACTATAATGTTCAGGCAACAAATTATGGAGCTAAGCGAAATAACTTGATGGGAAACTTTTTATACAGTTCTTTCCAACTGGTTCCCAAATTCATCAATGCTTAATCCACCTGTCAGTAGAAGTGTATGCCTTGTCAAGTGTTGTGCTATAGTATTTCACATTAAAATTCTCTTTAATTTTCCAGGATGCTGGAAGATATGTTAAATAAACATCTTTTCTCCTATAGTTGTCTTAGTGGTGATTCCATATATCTTCCAGTTGTAACAATTTTTATTGAGTGTAAAGTGAATTGAAGGAAGGTGGCATAATTGGTAGTCACAGAGATGAAAGAAAAATCTTATCAAATGAGTAGTCTGCTGTAGTATCTAGGTAAGATTCACATTAGGAAATGAAATAAAAATCCACTGCTGTAAACTGTTTAGATTTTTAATTTTGCTTTAATCAAAGCCATTTTCACACAGTAATTTGATTTGTGTGACATTAATCAGAAGCTGCAAAAACAAATAATGAAAATGGTTCTTGTTAATAGGTAGGCAGATGGATTTTCTCCATAAATATTTCAAGAGAGAAGTCAATCCATAATATTATTGATTGAACACGAAATAAAAAGTGTCTTATTTTTCACTTGCTGAATGCACAAGAACTGATGTTCTGCTAATAGGAACTGCACATCCAGCAAGAAACAAATTATATCCATGTGATCTCTTGCTGTGATGACTTCAGATCTCACACGCTAAGTAGTGTGTCAGGCCAAATCTGAATCTTTCGTGTAGGAAAATGAGAGATGAAGAGTCAAACAGCTTCAGGTACCTATGTTAGTAGTTCAGCAATTGAATTTTTTCCCTCTGGTAAGCTGTGAACGTGAATCCCCTCATGGTTCACGGGGTCATTCTGCAGCTGGAAATAGTGTGTTCGAAGTCTTGATACAATACTCATTAAAAAGCCCATGAAAGTTTTAAAGGAAAGTAGTTGTTTTTATCTGGGGTGTTAGACAAATTCAGAAAATTCTTGTTCATTCATTAACTTGTTTTCTGAAAACAATCATGTACAGGTGTTCAAAGATATGTCAGAGAGCAAAAAAAAAGAAAAATCAGTACCACAGGATCATTCACTTCTCATCTAGCTAAACATCCCTTTCATCACAAAGTCAACACTGAAATGATGGGATTAGTCCAGCTGGGTTTTGAAAACCATCAAGCGTGGAGACTGTGATGATCCAGGAGTAGGACCTGGATGACCTACTCCAATGCTTAATTGTACTTGGAATGAATAAATTTCTCATTGTATGTCCTTCAGCCATAATCAGACAATTTATAACAATTTGTTGTGGTTTAATCGCAGAAAAAAAGTACCACACAGCTGCTCTCTCACCCCCCCCTCCCCCCCAATTGGGATTGAGGAGAGAATCAGAAGGGTAAAAGCAGGAAAACTCATTGGCGTAGATAAAGACAGTTTAATAGGGAAAGCAAAATCTGGATGTTTTATTCTAGATGCAATGTAATGACTACCAAGTAAAGAGTAATAACCACTTTCCAAAGTCCAGTGGCTGCACTGCTGTTAATATTGTCTGTGTGCTTTTAGCCTTCAGTATTCATTTCTACTGACTGAATGCCTGCAGTAATGTGGAAATGCCTTTTCAAAACTTGGAAAAAATGATTGATTTAATCTGTAACTTAGTATGTAGGATCTTTGTAATGATGTCCTGTGTTGATGCTGGCCAGATGCTGGGCACCCACCAAAGCTGCTCACTCACATGCCTCCACAAATTGGACAGAGAAGAGAAAAGCTGAGATAAGGACCAGGATAGAGACCACTCATCAAATACCATTATAGGCAAACCAGGCTCAGCTTAGAGATATGTACTGAATTGGGTGCGCTAACAAAATCAGAGCAGGATAATGAGAAGTAAAACAAACCCTGAAAAACCTTCCCCCCGCTCCTCCTTTCCAGCTCCACCTTCTACCCCAGTGGTGCAAGGAGACAAGGAGCGGGGGTTACGGTCACTTCATCACCTGTGGCTTCTACCACTGCTCAGGGGTAGGAGTTGGCCTGTTCCACTGTGGGGGTTCCTCCCACTGGAGACAATTCTCCAAGAACTCCAGCATGAGCCCATCTCACAAGCAACAGCTCTCTGCAAACTGCTGCAGTGTGAGTCCATCCCACAGGCAACAGTCCTCTGCAAAGTTAGAGCATTTGTTTAGGAGATGACTGCTGAGAACTGACTGTTGGTGTGTGTAGTGTCAGGGATCAGTAATGCATGAGAACTACCCACTAACATAACCAGTGAATGAACTGAGCAACATTATATTTTAAAGTTTGAAATTGGCTCGATTTGTCAGTCTTCTAAACAAGTAGTAGCCTCTGATTCCCAGGCACATACGTAAACACTTATGTTCTGTTGCAACTTGCTTTTCATCTCCTGATTTCAGTGTGTAGTGACTGAGAGTAATGCATGGAAATTAGAAATGTTTTCAATATTACTTCAAAATATTCAAAGGTCAGCAGTTCTGCTGCTTTGGAAAGTACATAGGCCAATTTAAATGTTGATGACAGTGGCTAGTTATAATCACAAAATCTCCCTTCACAGAGTTATGTAGGAGTCAGCCTGTTCTACATCAGTCTTTCTGAATCTATGACCCCAGCTTGGAGTACGAAACCTGATCCTCCAGAGTCTGTTAATCAAGAGTTTTGACTGGAAAGAAAAAAATGCAAGAACTGGAAACTAAAAAACCCTGAAAACTACAAAAGATTTTCTTGCTCCTTCCAAAAGCTAAAAATGCTGCTTTTGCAGCTGCTGCAGATTCTGCCTTCTTGGAAATCATGAAATGATCTTGAGCCTCAAAGACAGGCCTTCTACTAGTAATTATAGAACAAAATGATAAGAGTGCTAAGAGTTTGTTAATTTCATTTTGCAAAATACTTTTACTAGTTCTGCTGTATCAGCTTCACCTTAGTTCCACTTACTGTGTTGAAAGAAGTGTTTTTCGCCATCCCAGAGGTATCACAAAGAAAATCTAAACAATTTTACAAAGCATTGTTAAGTTATAAGGAGAAAAGAAGCAGGGAGAAATTGGTGGAAAAGAATGTGAGAAACTGGAAAGAAGAAAAAAGCAACATGGAATTGTGAACTGAATGGTGTGGAAGAGAAATACAACAGCAAATAATTTTTAATTCTATTCACATAATTGTATTTTTTGAAGGAAATAAGAAAAAAAAGTATTTGGAAGCAGAAAGGCAACACTTTTGTGTCTAAAGCAGCATTTCATTGTCAGTAAAAAAACTGAATAGAAAATTCACTAGTTAAGACTTCAGTTTCATATGCTACATTTGTAAATCCCCACAAGTTTTGGAAGTAAGCTCAGACTTTTTACAAATGCCTAGTAACTCCTCCCACAAAAATGTAATTGTTTTAGAACAAATTGCTTAACTGGAATTATTAAACACAGCAGATGTTTCTTGACATTCGCTTTTTCCAGTAAACACAGCAAAAAAGAGTCCAATTTTTGGGTCATTGTAGAAAACAATGCAATGAAGATAATGAAGTACAGAATTAGTTTAAAAATCAAGCTATAATAAAAACTATTCCTTTGATTCTGCAAGAGACATAATGTTGTTGAAATGTTACACTTGCAGCTAAGATTCTTGAAAAAAATGAAAAATTAAAATGCAGACAACAATTTTATAGAAGTGTATTTTTTAATATGTTTTTTTTTTCTCTACATATATCTTTAAAGTATCATCACTTATTCCCCATTCAATTTCATGGACAGTGTGGGTAGAAATAGTTACTGCATGAAATGAATACTCATAATTAACACTTAGGGCTATATTTGTTGATAGATGGGAGGTCAGCTTTGGTTCTGATGTCATACAGAACTCCTCTGGAAATCTGGCTGTAAATTTATTACTCTAATTCAAACACAAATGTGTTACTGTAAATTTCCAGCAAATTAGTGATGTGAAAAATGTGCTATTTGATATTACATTATACTCAGTCTCCCAGGGTTGGACCTTTCCTGATAGCAGCCCAAATGGTGCTATGGAAGAGAGGTGTCCTGTGTCCAAAGCAGTACTGATAATCCCTTTTTCTATTTCTTAAAATAACCATAACCCTTCTGTATATCTGTGTCCAGATTCAGAGGATACTTAATAGATCCCAGTTTCCTATTAGTTATCTGTATAATTAGTGGGCAAAAAATGTGTACATTATCTTGACTTGGGTGATCATTATTACCCTCAGAAAGGAATTTTTACATTTGCATCCAGTTCTACTATGAATTCTATTCCTTCTACTTTTCTTGAGACAAGAGTCTTCAGTTTTGTTGGAACAAGGATTCCAGGATCAAGAATTGACTATTGTCCCTCTTAATGAAAAAATGGAGGATTTACATACTTCTGCACTATCAGTACTGGAAAGTAAACAAAACCTTTTCAATCAATTCTGAAAGCAAGCCTGAGCTTCCTACAACTCTAACAGATATGTCCTGATGATCAGTGGAATAATAATTACACCATAGAACCAAAATCTCAAACGTCAAGAGATACTGAGAACTGGATGCAGATTTTGCATCAGTGCCTGATGTAAGCCTGAGATTGATTTAAGTGCAGAAAGTTGATATTTCTTTTTCTTATCACGGCCTTGAAGAAACAGCCATGGCATGGATGTCAGGAACTCTCAGACACAGTGCTTCAAGATTTCAGATCCTTCATATTTCTTATGCTTATTATTTGTCAAACACTACGCAAATCACTTCCCAATAATTTGATTTTTCATCAATACAAATATCTCTTTAAAGAATGATTAATTATAATGACTAAAAAAATCTTCTGGTAGGCTTTATAATAGAGAGGGAAATCAAACAACATAAATTGGCTGAAACATCCAATTTTAAGATTTTTTTCTTTGATAACTACGTTTCTTAGGTCTGCCAATACAAATTCATTTTGTAATAGAGAAAAAGAAAGGGGATAATAATTTACTACATAGTAAAATACTCTAATACAGAGATTTACCCTGTAACATCCACTCTATAGCCCCTGCTGAAAAAACTACTTTTAAGGAAACTATAATTTTTTTCTAATTAAAGAAAATAATTGATCTATGAAATATGTTCTTTAAATAGGGAATCAATTAGATTTAAATGAGTTATCTAACTCAATACTATTGTCATAATCTGTTTAATTTCTCAGAACCTCTGTGAGAACAATGAGGTTTAATGGCAGATCCTGTGTGACATAACCTTAGTTCCACTATGTATTAAAAATGTTACACTTCAATAGTTACATTCTCTAGAAATAAACCTCATAACTTCTAAGTCTCAGTAAGCCTTCAGCATAGTATTGTCCTGTGTGATCATTAAATTTTAGATGGAACAAGTCAATATTCCCTACGGGATTTAATTACAATTGTTCTGTCTGAGGACAAGAACATGCTATGGATATTTGACAGTATTATGCAAATGACAGGGAATATATAGGTTTCTTCTATGAAATCCAGAGAACTTATCATTCTGGTGAATATAAGGGAAACTGAAGAAATGTACTGTCTTCATAAATTAGGTCACATAATGTACTAATTACTTTCACCTGAAATTTTCCAGTAGGGATACACTGGGAACCTAAGTTGTCTCATATTATGCCCATATCAGTCAGACATTCCACCACAATGTGAACATTGTCTGACTTTAGACAGAAATTCTGCAAAATCAGGCTTATGCTTGAATATTGATGCACTTAGCTCAGTTGAATTGAGTAGGATTTAAGTGCTAGTCATTTTTTTGCCACTGTGCATTTATTAGACAGGTGCTTTCATAAACTGAAGAGTCTCTGTATTAAAAAAAAAGATAAGGAAGTATATGTATTGAATACAGTATTACAGAGCACATAACATTTCACAGATGACCTCAAGAATGTTTCTTGCCTGTCAATGAAAATAGTTTCACAGAAGAACAAGATTCCGTATTATGAAACCATCAAAGCAGAATGCAACAATAAAAATGTGAAGACTAAATATGTAAGAGATCATTTTCCTACAAAACCTAGTATTTAATTTATACGTTAATATATGAAGATTTCATTTTCAAACGTAAATCAGCTGAAAGCCAAGCAGCTGAAAAAAGGTTGCTAACCTGTTTGCTTTAATTTTCAATAGTTACTACAAATTAATTCCATATACCTATTGAATTCAGCAATTGAGTGAACATGATGTCCACCAAATATTTTTCTTTTTTTTTAATGTCACTGTAAAACATTAAATATGCAAAATTCCAAGCTCTAATGGCACTTTTGAAACAAGAACAGATACGTCTTAAAAGCAGTTTCTATTTTATTTTCATAATTAGTTTGCCTCTTAGGAAATTTTCTTCTGCTTATGTGAAAAAAAAAACCTGGGAATATGATCTACTTTAGTAGAGCTCTTTGTATTTTTTATCCTGATTACGTCTTTTCTCATTACTTTTCTGTTCTCAGGCAATCACAGAATCATCAAGGTTGGAAAAGACCTTCAAGATCAATTAGCCCAGCCTTCAACCCAGCATCACCATAATCACTGCTAAACCTTATCCTCTAGTGTCACACCCAAATGCTTCTTGAACACTTTCACAGGCAGTGATTCCACCACCTGCCTGGACAACTTATTCCAATGCCTAACCACTCTTTGAGTGATGTCTTTTTTTTTCTACTACCTTATCTGAACTTCCCCCATTTATGATAAATATCATCTGTATTCTTTTAATTCTTGAAAAGAACCAGGCTATGAAAATACAATAGAAAACATAATTTATTAGAAACAGCAATGTGGATGTTATTGCTATAACCCTGACATAAATTTGTATTCCATTAAGATTTTATTTTTTTATAGCATAGTGTGATTAAAAAGATGAGTAGGAAAGTTACTCCTTTTTAAAAATATTGAATTTATGCACTATGTATAATGTTTTTAGGTTTTCATATATATTTTATGTTCAACCTGTATGCAGTGAATCTCTAAATTAAAATTATAGTGATAGATAATGTATGTCACATAAATACTACACATGAATCAGCTTTCAAATATTCCTTAACCTCAAAACATTTTTTAATCAGTTTAAACTAAAGAAGAAAAGATGTTTTTTCTACCTTCTCTGCATCTGAACATTGATTACGCTTTAGAAATGGTATGAAAAAACAGATCTCTCATGTCTGTCTCTGATGGTGACTAGTACTATTGGTTGCTGGACACACTGTCTCCTATATCAATAAGTATTTCTATAACTTACTTAATTCTGAATTTGCAGGTTGTGAAGGTGTTAATGCCATTTTTTCATAATAATGAAACCAACAAAAATTCACAGCACAAAATCAAAAAAGAAAGTTTAAATTACTAAGAACCTTTAAGAAATCTTATAATGTAACAAAAAAAAAATCAGAGTTCATTTTTCAAAAATATAGCAGATTCTAATTGTCTCTGAATGCTTCTAAATCATTAAAAAGAAAATCCTGTGCCTAAAATACTAGGTAATATACAAATTGTTTGCTGCCATGGAAACTGACAAGTTAAGAATTGCTTGAATATCTGTGTGCAATTTTACCATATAGTTCATCTACAGATTTAAAGCGTTTTATTTTTTTTATTAGACCTTTTCTATAAAAATAGTTTCTCTGTAATGGCTACTCTCAACTAGTTACCCATAACCTGTAATAAGGATGAATGGTATGGAAATGTCAGCAGCTTTAATTCTTGTAATACTAGTTGTTACAAAAAACTTTATATTTTAAAATCCAGTGCTCTTGCATAAGAAACTAAAGTACTCTAGATTGGTGAGCTTAGAGACATTCAGCAAAACTCATAATAATAATGACATGAGCACATTCAAATTGTTGTTGGCTCTTTTTCAAATGGTCTAACAAAAACAGCCCTTTTGGTAGGTTTTTCATTTAGATTTTTAGGCAAGTTACTAGCAAAGCTTCATCTTTGAGTTATACCATTAAATGAACTAGCACTTCTTACAGGCGTGTCAGCATTGCAGAAGAAGTTTTGGCAAGCTGACTGTATAATACTTGGCTGATACCTGCTGCCTATTAATGCAAATCACCTAACCACCCAGCAATTGCTCATCATCCACAGGCTGATGCCCAGCCCACTTCTGAGCAGCAAGCAATCCGTGGCTTCCAGCAGTTTATATACGGAGCATAGCATTCTATGATCGGGAACATCCCTTTGGCCAGTTCAGGTCAGTTGTCCTGGCCATGCTCCCTCTCAACTTCTTTTGCACATACGCACTCACAGAACATGAAAACTGAGTAGTCCTTGAATTAAAGTAAGTTCTACTTAGCAACAGTTAAAACATCAGTGTGTCACCAACATTGTTCTCATACTGAATCCAAATACAACATTATAACAGCTACTAAGAAGAGCATTAGTTCTTTCCCAGCTGAAACCAGGATTATTAGAAATACTTTTCTTATGAATTTGTGTTTTCTAGTAAAAAAAAAAAAAAGCCAAAAACAAAACCAAATACTGTTATTCCATTTTCAGGCAATGCAGGAATTATCTATTGTTGTGCAACCATCACATTATGGATGTGAAATTTTTACTTCAGTGTCTAGAATGTTGTAAGGACCAAAATTAGAAATGAATTGAGGAAAGCAGATCGGAAAAAGCACCCAGCCCTGGGCATGGCTAGAATAATAAACAAGATCCGCTATATTTACCCTGCTGCCTAAATTAGGTTTTACATGTATTTTGCCCTAAAGAGGCAAAACCAAAGTTTAGTACTGTAGGTACCACCTTATAAATCTTAATTATTTTCTTTTTAGTGTCATGACTTTTATATGTAGAAATGTGGCCTCAAAAGGAAAATTAAACCTGCAAAAAAAACAAACAAACAAACAAAAAAAAAACAGAAGGGGAAGGGGAAAAATAGTGAGGTGGTCAACATATTTACTTTTAGCTTTTGACCAAAGATATTTTTTAATCCATTTTCTTGGGTATTACACCATTTTATAAAGCATATATGAGATACCCTCACCTCTCCTATTAGTTTTAAAATCAGTAAGATGAAGCCAACTAGAAATCTGCATGCGAGACAGAAATCTTCAGTGTAGATCCAAAATGAAAAAGTCTTGGAGAGCATAGATATCTGTGAATCAGACATAGAAGTTTCAGACACACCATTGTCATTATATACATCATTCATGTTTTAAATTACACATACTTACTTTCAGTAGGTTTAGAGATGCTTCAACCCTAAAGGCAGATACAGAGTCTAATACTTGGTAGTGAGGTAGGTAAATTGAGGATACTTATATAAAGAGGATTGTTTCTTCCTATAAATTGCATTCCTGTTGAATTGAAATAGTGTAAACCTGTCTCTACTCTATGAATACTATGAATATATGAAGCAAGGGAAGATACATATATCTTACACACACAAGAATATGTATACATATTTATGTATACAAAGTCTCAGGTTTTAGTTCTAGCTCTAAGAACAGGGATCTCAGCCAGAAAATACTGCAATAGGTCCTTTCCTGTTATTGGAAGAAGGAGAATATCATAAGGAACACTTTTTCAGGAATCCTCTTTGAGAAGACTGACAAATGCACAACAGGGGAGAATTTCTGAAGGCTGGAATGTAATTTCTTCTAATTGTATTGACCTTGCAGAGATCTAAAAACTGCTACTTATTTTTTATCTTGGTTTGGGTCGCTCAATAAATGTCTGTCTTCAGGCAGAAAAAACACAGCACTTTTACATGGAAGATTCAACACTTTGCAAAATTGCTTGACTTTTCTTGATTAACCTTACTAGTGGGCTTTAGTAAACCATTCTCCTGGAGAAACTGGCTGCCCATGGCTTGGATGGGTGCACTGTTCACTGGGTAAAAAACTGACTTTACTCAGGCTTCTCCCAAGTAAAAAGTGACAACACAAGGTAAAATGGCCTCAGGTTGCACCAGGGGAGGCTTAGCTTGGATAGAAGCAAAAAATTCTTCACTGAAAGGGTGGACAGGCATTGAAATAGGCTGCCCATGGAAATGATGCAATCGCCATCCCTGGGAGTGCTCAAGATGTGTCTGGATGTGGCACTAGAGGATATGCCTTAGTGCTGAACCTGATGGTGCTTGCTTAATGGTTGCACTCCATCTTAGAGGTCTTTTATAATCTTTATGATTTTATGATTCTGTAAAATTTGGCCAATTTCCCTATTGTCATCTTTACAGAAATCAAGGCAATAGCAAATAAACATAAATAGTGGGAAAAGTAAAAATTAATTAATGTTTCTTATCTACAGCTAATTGTGTCTAATTTCAAAATAAAATCGGTTACATTCACATTTAGCGATGAAATGCTATGTTATGTAAATTGCAAAATTTACACCAAAATGTAAGATATTTGTCAAAAGAATTGATCCCCTAAGTTAAAAATATAGATGTTTATCATTAAGAGGTAAAGATTTTCACCTCCTTAATGAACAAATAATTGCAGGCATATTTGATGTCGAAAAAAAAATTAAAAATGCCAAATGTGAACCACATATAAATAAGGGTATGAATGCTATGATTGCATTCACTTAGAAGTGTGCTCAATAAGGAATTAGATAATCAACTTCTTTTAAAAATTAGAAAAGAGTTCTGACAGAAAAAAAAAAAATCCTTAATTGTGGATATAGTAAGTTTTAAATGCCGACTAAGGCTCTAACACAAAATATATTAATTTCAAGCTTTCAGGCTTTAAGCATTATAGATCTAATATTGAATATAAGAGAAGACTGCAAATATTTTCCAGAGAAAATGAACTTAAAAGTTGACATTTGTAATCAGAGCAATGGATGAAATTCTGTTAAGAAGCTGTATTGAAAATGGAATCTCCTTAATACAGAGTACAAGAATTGCCAGTGAATACATTATCTATTTTTAAAAATATATATATGTATATTAGTATTAATAAATTGTGTTTTATAACAAATTCTCTATGAGAACATAGGAACACGGAATGACAGATTAGCTTGGGTTGGAAGGAACCTTAAAGATCATCTAGTTTCAACCCCCCCTGTCATGGGCAGGGATGTCACTCCCTAGATCAGGTCGCTCAGGGCCCCGTCAACCTGGTCGTGACCACTTCTAGCTTTCTATCATACTTGGTCCATAGATTCCTTCTTAACAGCCATAACATGAAAGGAGTCAAAGTCAACAGAAGTGCATGCAACAAGAGAAATTTCTTCTTTCTTTATTTAGTTTTAGTAGTCAAAGATCTAATGCAGTTCTCATCACCTGAGATCTCTCTAGTCCTTCAAATTGTCTTAGTTTTTGAGCGTGGTTGAGAGTATGTCTACATTACAGTTTCATTCTGTATTAGGAGTGTGTTTTGAGTGTTAATGTCCCCATATGCCTTGCTTTGATTCACTTTGCAGGAGAGTCTCAGGGCACAACTCTGTTAATTTCAAGTGAAACTAATCTGAAGGTGCATGGAAAGGATACAGTTATGAATGCCATTCAGTTCATGAAAGCAGATTGAAGACAGTCTGAAGTAACCCCACAAGAAACATGTTAATGGTAGATGTCAAGTGATCGACGACTTTGATTTACAAGTCCATTTCTACTGTTCTGCCTTACTTACTAAAGTAGACATAACCTACATGATTCCCCACTTCCGCTCTCATGTTACAGTAAAATCAATGAAAAACACTTATGCTTTTCTTGAGAGAATACACAAGTTCTCTCTCCTTCTCACTACTTTTGAGCACAAGTACCTAGAAAAGGTTTGAGTAGCAGGTGACGCACTGTGCCTCTAAGAGAGAGCAGTGAATAGCTACAAAATATGAAAGAAAATAACCCAAAACATAGAGTAGTCAGGTGGCATGCAGGTAAGATGCTAATAAATGTACTTTATGCATCAACCTTTTAACTAGACAGTGAAACTGAGTGGAAATTTCCATCACAGAAAGCAGAAGAAAAATACCAAATGGATTTTTGTTCTGTTAAACACCGGCAATGTTCTCTACTGAAATTATTCCAAAAATAAAAAAAAAAGCCATGTAAAGTACGAAGTCTAAATATATATAAGAATGACAAAAGCAAAGAAGAATGTTTAAATAAGCCACACTGATTTATGAAAGACCCAAACAGGAAATTTAGCACTGACAGATCAACCATTTCAGCAGCTGATTATGCTCAGCCTGAAAAATGGAATCCAAACCTCTGAGTTAAGCACTGAGTATAGGAGAATTAGGTCTTTCTGAAATTGGTCAGAATTTCTACAAGGTAATAATAAAACATTTAAAATAACTAGTGAAAAATACCAAGCATTAGATGCTTGTGAAGACTTGTGACTTGCTGTTGTGCTATAGTAAATTCTGTATGAATCTTTGGCTAAATTGTTTAACTTAAGTTATTGATTGGTACTGTTAAGTGCTGTTAAAACTTTAGACCTAAACTGGTGGTGTAGTCTGGGGCTAAGTTTGGCAAGGTGGTCTGCTCTGAACCTTAAGACTCCACGAAAGGGTCTCTCTCCCATACACCTTTTTATCCTTACCCTCTCTTATCCTTACCCTTTCCCCTACTACATTACCAGCCTCCACTGCCCCAGCCTCCACATAGATAATTTTTGGGTTGATTTTGGTTTTAGATTGATTGATATTAGATTTTAGTATGATTTTTCTCTGTGTGTTTAACCATCTACTAACTAGTACAGTGAAACTTGCCAACGAACTTTGTCATGCTTTCGCTTTTATATTAAATGTGTTTATGCTGATGTCTTTGCCAGGGATTCTTTAAGCAACATTAAAACAATCACGTGTGACAAAGGGTCATTAGGAAGTTTTGTCACACAAAACCTAAGACAGACAAAAGTGAAGATCTCTTGAGATGTTGGGTATTTTTAAGAGAGTGAGTGTACAATGGACTTGAAGAATTGTAATCCTTTTTTTATAAATAACATTAGTATATGTATCTGTCTTTTTATAAAAATCACTGGTTTGAAAGACAAACATTTCTTCACACTAGAGAAAGTACTCATAACACAATGATAGATGCAACTTTCACCCTTTACCAACTTAAGTAATGTTGGTATGTATATATATATATATATATATATGTATATGTATATATATGTGGTATTGGAGGAGAATTTGCATTTCCTTTATATGTAATGTAAGATACATGAATTTAAAATAATGGAAGGTTACAATTTATTTTCAATACTCTGTCCTCTTTTCTTCCCTTCTGCTCTCCAAATGAAAGTGCAGTTATGGTTTCTCTGTCTTTTCTCATTATTCTTCATCCCTTGATAGTCTCTTTCATGGATTCAAATTCAGCTTCCATATCTGTGTTCATGCATCTTTCCAGACTTCCGGCTTTTTGTTCAAATAAAAAGTTTTCTAGATGTTTCTGCATTTCTACTTTTCAGTTTTTTTTGTCTATATAGCTAAAACAATTCTAAAGTTTTGACCTGGCTGCCACTGAGGCATAACAGGCTTTATGTGCCTGTAATTTTGAAATACGTATCCAACAGTCAAAATAAGGATGATATTCCACTTGTAATAGAAGCTGAACTAGACTGGCAGAGCCTTCATAATACCTAGAAATTTTCCTTGTGTCAGTTCTAGTCATCAGCCAGTCACAGGGAGAGAGAGTAGGGTCACCAGCTTTGTGTTTTTTCACGGTAGATTTCACACAAATCAACAACCTGTTTCAACTCGCCCTATAACACATAAAAAATTATTTCAGGTAAAAGAAGTAATATTTTTAAACCAGGACTATCTTCCATTTAGTCTTTTTTCCTCCCCTTCTCTGACTCTTTTTAAAAAAAATATTTTAAAAATAATTTTTCTGGTTTTGCTGTCATTTCTGTCTCTGTTACAGTCATAAGCACATATTCTATATAAACTAATATTATGTATAGCATAATAACTGTTTCTTTTTGTTGTAGAAAACTCTGTGAACACCACCTGATACCTTGTAGAATTAGAGTGATTATGTTTTTTATTATAATTTTATAATTAGTGTCTAACATATTCCAGAATATAATATTTCTACTGTTACTGATTTTTATGTTCTAGTAGCATTTTCAACATGCTCTATATCTATGATACGTGATACAAATCTAACCACCAGTCTGTTATGGAAGGATTTTGTGTTGACCATTCTTTCAGATTTTTTTTTTTAATGTAAATATCACTAGTCTTTTCTTAAAATCCATTTTTTTTTTGTTTGTGAATGAGTGTAGTGAACACTTCTTTCTTCCTACTTTCTTCTGTGCTTTATTTTCACAGTTTGGCCAAGTTTTGTGAAAAATAAAATGACTTTCCTATGTTATTGAAGAAAAAAATGTTGTACAGAGTAGTAGTTTTTTAACGAAGTCTTCTTACAGATGTTTCTGACAGGATTCATAAAGCTTCTGGCCTAGGAGCTATTTTTTTCAGCATACAAAGGAAATGTGAGAGAAACACATATATTCAAATGATTAGCAAAACAGGCAAAAACGCCCACTCAACTGTGTATTTATTTAGCAATGCAAAATGCTATTTATAGAAAAATGAAAATATTCTAGGATTAATCTGCCACAGTGCCCCACAAACAATGTGAAAAATTGCTAAATGGAAAGAAAAATGTGAAACATGCAAAAATTAATGGAAGCATTGTGGTGATTATGCAAATATAAACATCATTAACCAGCCTAATTAGAGAAATGTGTTATTTTTGGTTGCACAGAAATGTTTCACAGTTTGTTCCCAAAAGCTCAGGAATCACTTATTGCATACTTGATTTGTTCTAAGACATTGAACATAACCTTCATATACTTGACCTTATGACCTCCTGGTTATTTGAGCTTTGGAGTAATAAGGTTCTCTGGAGAGGTAATGAACTTATTAAACTTTCATTTTGGATCAGCGAATCACAAAATAAAGTGTCTACCAAAAAGGAAAAAAAAAAAGATCACTTAGTGTCTTCTACTCTTGCAATTAAATATTGGGCACAAAAGTTCATTTCTTTGTTATATGATTGTATAAAAGGAAGTAAAAAATTTCAAATATAAATGGAGAGGCTAGAATTCTCTATCATGGAATCAACAGTTCTAGGGTCAACCTCTTTACAGAGAATCAGAGAAGGTAATGAAACAGTTGGACAAAATGTAAAAAGTAAATCATACCTTTTATTGTGAATTCAGGAAGATCACTTAGTAGGAGAAGAAAAGAAGACAGCCTTACTGCTTCAAATGGGAACAAAAATGAAATAATATATGAAATTACATCAAACACTTATTATTTTTAATAGAAACCAATAACTCATCAAAAATAGTCAAACTTTTAAAAAAATTGCTTAAAATCACTCGTGAGTAGAAAATGATACTTCACTCATCTCTACGCTGTTATACAAGTACAGTTTTTATTTTCAAGAGAATGTCATAATTTAGTCAGATCAGAGACTAATGTTACTGTCTTACATTAATTCTAGCTCACAATGTCTTCTGAAGGTAGTCTTCTCAATTAACTCTGACTTGGACATGATGCACTGAATATGAAAGAATATGAATTTTACAACATTGTCTTCAGATAATGCAGGGGTATCTAACAAAGACATTTTCAGTCCTGTATCATACAGTCCTTCTTTTAGTGTTTGGAATATTTTTACTCTCTGAAAACAACGCTATTTATCTATGTATGCAGAATGACGTTTTCAAAGTCTTGCTGTTTTTAAACTGAGCTGAGGGGTTTTGTTTAGTTTGATGTCTCTCCACCAAACCTACCAGAGAAATAGATTTACTTTCTCTCCCAAGTTACGCATGTGCTTATATGGAATGTCTATATATTTGTTAATTTTTCTATCTTTATTTCAACTTTATTTTCTTTTCCGACTGATTCTGTGACAGTAAAATTGCCCCCAAGTTTATAACAAGACCCCGTTTCTCGAGAGTTAAATCTAAGT
Source organism: Struthidea cinerea (assembly GCA_013397865.1). Taxonomy (NCBI): domain Eukaryota; kingdom Metazoa; phylum Chordata; class Aves; order Passeriformes; family Corcoracidae; genus Struthidea; species Struthidea cinerea. Next base: position 43,747 of record VZTI01005122.1, read on the forward strand.
GTTTTAAATTTCTTGCCGTCATCAATAATCCTCCCATTTATTTTTCTTGTGATTTTACATCAAAAATTTTATAAATAAATGAAGAATTCTGCCTGAAAAGTAAAAAACTGGACAGACATTCGCAAAGCAGCAATATTTTATGTCCATGACTGAACAAGAAAAGAAGATATTAAGTATAAATTTTCACATCACTAAATACAAACTTTGATGCTGTATGTTCTTTCCAGAGACACTTAATTGAGGCAAATTGGACGAAGAGCAAACTACTAGAAAGTAATCATCTCTAAGTTTGTTAATATCTCACAGGAAATTTTGACTGACAGCTAAACTGCCTTTTTTTTTTTTTTTATCCCTGGGTTGTTCTGTCACTTCTCTCTTTTATTACCCACCTACATCCCATTTCATTTTCCTGTTTCTCTGGCACCTGTCTTTCTGTGACTTGACTTTAAAAATGTGTACTAAGCACTTAAACTGCATATGACGTGTTTAGGATTAGCAGTTGAAGTTTGATTCATTATGGTGCCTTAGCTTTGCAATTGTGAAAGGCAGCTCTGACCCCTTCGTTTTCCTAGGAAAGTCCATGGTTAATCTTATGTAACATTCATTACATCATTCAAATTTTTAACTAATTTGCAAACTATATTGTTTCATTTTGTCACGTTTTACAAGGAGTCTAAGGCATCTATATAGATGTCAAAATTTACCAGAGCCAGAATTTTGAAACGATATAAATGAAAAAGCTGCTACTCTCTTCCCTGTCCTCAGATGTTTTTTAATTATTTGAACCAACCAGTGAAAAGGATGCAGCAAACCCATCAGTGCAGTAGTTTGCAGCAGATTCTTGGTGTTGATTCAGAGAAAATTACAATGGTTACAGAAGAAGGCAGAACCAGAATTTATTCTATTGGGAAGTTATGTTTCTTCTCATGGGCATGTGTAACACAGGCATCTCGCTGAAACCAGTGCAGTATTCCAATGTGCTTTCAGACAGTAAGAAATTCTGCTTGTTGCAATGGCAAAGAAAACATTATGAATCATGATTGAAAACAAATGTTAAATCATTTTGACTAAAAGAATGGGGACATCTGCCAAAAAATCTGAGTCTGTACGTTGATCACTTGACTAAGAAGTCAGTGCATTTCCTAGCATTTATAGTCACAAGATTCATGTAGTGGATCAGAAACTTTGTCTTTTTTTTCAGACCTCCTCTGTGTGCTAATTTTTATACACAATTCAGTCCAAAGCTGTAATAATACAATCCTGCACTTCACCAAAATCTTCATAATATGTTGCCTCTGCTACTGAAGAAGAATTAGGTTACACTTCCAAGAATATTCTAGATAAAATAGCATACATGTTTTCTCAGTGATCTGTCATTGCACACAAGTGAATTGTGGTCAGGAAATAGATATGTATATCTGCATACATTTAACTGATAAAGATACACTTACATGCAATTCTAGATAGACTGTTGCAAACTAAAAGTCTGTATGTTAGAAACCTGCCAGTCTTGAAAAAATTACATTTTTATGATTGTGTCTAAACATATGATTTTATTTATTAATAAAAAAATACTATCTCTTTCATGCTCTTAAAACATCTCTTTCTGCAATCCCTAAAGGAATCAATATTTTCATTGTGAATGCTTTTTTGTGAAATTTAGTTATCTCCATGGGGAAAATTTCAGAGTGTCTTCATGTTTCAAACCCAGTTGAATAAAATAAGCAGCACCTCAGCTATGTAAGATCAAACCTTTAAATAAAGCTGAAATAATTCAGGACTATTCGAAGATTGTTTCCTCAGTATTGAGGAGAAAAACTATTCAAAAACTGAAAAATTATAACAGGTATTATTCATTATATTGATGCATTAATGATAAAGTTTATCAAAGCATACCAGGTTGCTTTGTTTTGCTTGTTAAAATTTTTCCTTTGATTCATCTTTCTTCCCTGTTTTTCTGCCTCATTCCAAACTGGCTTTTGATTTACTTGATTTTTTTTCTGCTGTTCAGACTTGCTAAAGTGCTTTTGTCAACAGTTCAGTGGTTGAGTGAAGCAAAGTGTTAGTTAATAGTGTGAAAGCTTGGTGTGCTGTCAGAAAAGGGCAGGCCATTAACTTGTGAAATTCTGCTTTCAATGTTCCACAGCCCTGGCAGAACAAATCTCACTGATGATTTGCCATTAAAGTTACAAATGGCATATGAATTTATGACACTTTGTAATTAAGCACCACACTTCTGCCTAGAGCAGTTAAGATGGCAGACTATGAAAGATGGTTTATAACACCCAAACACATTAAAAAAAATTCAAACAAGAACAACAAAAAACAAAGTAAAAAAAGAAAAGAAAAACCACAGCCACACTTGAGAGCAGCTCCCTTTCACCAGAAGGAGTAACCGTGTCAAAGGGCTGCAATCTTAACAATACAATCTGACCTTTAAATGGTCAGATCAGCCACTATCTGAGTACAACTGTGTTAATTACTATTGCAGTTATATGAACAAGAATAGATTATTTTGAATGCAAAATAATAAACACGGTCTGATTCCAGGCCTGACAACAGAAACAAAGTGATACCTCTGACTTGCAATAGAGAGCCCTGAAATCACAGAGCTTTTAAAATGATAAATATTATGTAATAATAGAGTATATTACATGCTCTTTTTCTGTCTTAAAAAATGACATATCTTTGCATCTGAAACTCTGCAAGCCAGTTGATTGCAAGTCTAGTAACTTTGGAATATTTGTGTCACTTGTAATTTCTATCATTACCTGAATTTGCCTTCTAACCTGTACTAAACAGATACAGGGTTATTTGGTACAAATGAACAATGTTGACTTTAAAGAAACTTGCTGTGGACCTGCTGATAATGTTGTGGTTTTCCCTTTTCTGGCCTGCCAAATTTGCTCAATTTTTAGTTTCATGCTAAAATAAACAATGGTATGTCATCCTACAAACCCTGCATTTCTATTGTATGGGTTGATTTTGAAATATTATGTCATGCAGTTCTGACTACAGCCATAATTTTAATAGTCTTTTTATTGTTGCTACCTTTATATTTGACAATTCGTAGTATGTCCATCTCCTGTTTAGAATCTGTGATTGTGGTATTCTATTATAAAGAAAAGGTGAATTAAATTATTCATACTGATCATAATTTATTTTGTCATTTCTCACATGTACTCTTTAAAGCTCCTGTTTCACCTCATGCACACTCAAAATGATATAGTGAATTCTTGAGGATGGACCTGTGGAGTTTTTGTGGCACAACATGGACAATGATTTTTATCAGATTCCTTAGTCTCTCAGAGTATATAAATTCTGTAGGCATTAATTCAAGTATTAAGCAACTGTGAAAGTCACATTTATAAACTAACGAATGTAAGGCTTCAACTTGCAAGGAAACCAAATGACAAAACGTCTATTTCATCCAGAAGTAAAGGAGACAGATTTTTTTTTCAGTATGTACTCTGTATGGAAAGGTACAGAACAAATAATTTGCTTGAATCAGAGGAATTTTGCAATCAAACATTGCGCAAGTACTTTAAAATATATGGACCTGCACAGTTACATAATATGCAGACAACACTGAACCTATATCTTACAACTCATAGCAAGAAAATATCTCAATGTTGAATATTAAATGAATGGAGAAGACTAGGAAGAATTTAAACCTAAAATTCTAGTGACGTTTCTTTCCTTGTTGTTGTTCTTTTTAATAATCAAAAGATAAGTACACTCAACTGTATACTTTTTAATTGTAAAAAAAAAAAAAAAATCCAAAATGTGGTCAGTATTTACTGTCAACTACAAAGTTCATCAACAAACTTTTCTTTTATATTAAAGTGTAGAACCAGCACAGGAAGTGACTTACCAATATAGTCTCCAGAGCTGTACAGCTGGAACTGGGGGTGGCATCATTAATATGTTGTTACATTAAAACAAAGGGAGGAAAGGGTAACAAGAATACTAAACTGATTGCAAGAAAGTTTTTTAAGAACTTAGGAATGTACCCTAAATAGTAAATGAAGAAACATATGGAACCCACTTTTAAAACACTTGCTCAAAATTGTACCCCCTGTAGAAGTGTTAGTGTAGGACTGTGCAATGTGTGCAGACTGTCCTTGAAGACCTGGGAGAATAAAAATTGATATTGTAGTTATGGGCAACTTTTCAAATCACAAAGCAATAGCCAGAAAGTCATTCTGGGGAGCTGTTGTAGACCAAGGAGAGTATGAATTTTAGTAGAAATTTGTTTCATCTTTAAGCATTGATCTGACACAGTAAATGACACATAATTATAAGTAAATAATATGTACCATAACAAGTTCTTTTGAGGAAGTTTTGGTTAGCTTTTTTTCATTCATCTATGAAGAGCTTTTTAAGATGGGGAAAAAGGAAGTTGGAATAGGACTACAGAGAATAGTAAGTATGATTAAGGAAGATGCAGGGAGTTGGTATAGTTTAAATATCTCTTGTGGTGTTTGTTAAATATCAGTCTACAATGATATATTTTTAAACATCATTATTCCATTTGCAAAAGAGCAAATTACTTAAATTAAATTTTCCAACGAAGCTGACTAAAATTACATACACATAGGTTCATGTATACATCTCTTCTTGTATGAACAGTTGTTCATCTGGAATGTGGCAATAGTGTATGTTTTTTAACAGGCTAGCTCTCTAAGCAGAAATAGACTAAAAATATTTTTAGCTATTTTTTGCTCTTACTTTTATCTAGACACTAAGTGAAATGAGCAAAACCAAGTAAAATATACTGAGCCACATTTTATATACCCAATAATTGGTGGTCTGCGGCTGAAGGAGTGTCAATTACTTCAGTTCAGACCACATTTCACATAAGCAACCAACAGTCAGAAAGGTACTAAAGAGACAACTTTTAGAAATGCGTGACTGGCCTCTCACTTTCAAAGTGTTTGGGGGTTTTTCTGCCTTCTCACTGATTATTTTCAGCCTGTATTGGAAGTGCAATTGTTGAAAGACAAAGATCAAGGTTCAAGTTTTGAACAGTTGGATTAAGATCTGTATTTTCTCAGTCATTATAAGTAAATGTAGAGGATAAAAGTGGACTGATTTCACCAGTGAGAATAAATATTGAAACACATGGATCCATCCAAGATAGAGCACTGGAGAGAAGCAAGCTACATCATTGCAGCAGACCAAATCAGAGATAATGCTGGAGATTTGCATTCCTACGTCATCCCTGGGGCAGGGACTAGCAGCCCCAAGATGGCATTAAATAGGGTCCTGAACTGTGGGAAGAGTAGGGAAAAGCCCCTGGTTGGTGCTGGTGGTGCCCTCAGGACTCCCTCCAGCCTTAATGCCTTCAAAAAATCAACCTTTTTTTTCACCCCCATGAGAAAGACACATTCTGTCTTGTGGAATCTCCACCTGACAGTTCAGGTACATAATTTTGCCCATATATTTTACAGGGATACACATTCTATTAAAAAGCAGGACTTCTGCTCACTAACACTGTGGTCTCCTGAGTGGTGTTACTTACAGGAGATTTTCCCTACTGTGGACAAGGCAACCAATATCATTCAGTTCTGGAGATCCAGCTTAAGGTGAGTAGAACTTGACACTTTCTGAGTATTCAGTGTTCAGGTTGAAAATGTATGTCTGAAGGCCAACTCCAAAAGGTTCAGTTGCTACTGTAAGAACTCAGAACTTGTGCAGGTATTTTTAAAAATTGGTTATAACAGCCTTTGGCTGGAAGTGAGTTTCTCTAGCCCACTGTTCTGCCTGTCACTGAATAACACTGAGTGTCTATGTTAGTTACTACACTTAGCAGTAATTAGGAATACCTCAGTAATAACTTTTACTTGTGGAGACAAGGTAAAAAACCCCCAAACTTATGTTCCTTATGTACACATCAACAATTGACAACAAAGTTTCTAATACATCCCACTGTGGTTGTGGTGTATATATGGCTTATATAATGTTATCAAGGTATGATATGTTGAAAAGCATTTTAAACCTCCAGATTTTAGTATGATCTACCCTAGATCATTTATTCATCCTTTCCAGGAATTACCTTATCTCTCTTCACACGTGATGTGCTTATCCATATCCCTTCTGAGCTAAGTTGTTGCTGATTCTTGTTTCCCTTTATGTTAAAGGTACTACAAATTTAATGTCTGCAGAATATGTTGTTTCCTCTAGATTCTGGTTGCATGATGCTGCACCAGAAAAGAGAAGGACAACAATAGATAAAAGACCAATGACTGACCAACTACAATATTCTTCCTTTTTTTTTTTTTTTTCCCTACTGTTAAAACTATGTGGGCATCATAATTTCCCAACACGGAGTAATACATGTATTTTCATTCAACTCACAAATAATTGCAAATAGCTGTCAAATTTCCCTGCAAATACAATTCAAAATATATAAATCTTGGAAAAAAAACATTCCAACCAACTTAAAAGAAAAATAGCCAAAATCACTTCATATTGCTGCAAAAGTAATTCACAAAACTTAAACAGCAGTTTCAATAGTGGAGCCAGTTAATTTAAATAAATATATATGCATATACTCTGATTACCCTACATGCTAAGGAATTTAAAAGTAAATATTTACTATCAAACTTTTTCCAATTTATTAGTTCATAGATATAATATCTGCTTTATATTACTGTCATGAGACAGAAGCAAGATTCTCATGTTCAAAACTACCTGCAGTATTGTATGATTTTTTTTTCCTCTCCCTACAGCAGATATTTCTGGCAAATGTGCATCTCAGCAATATAATTTCATATACAGACATCATAATTTTGTTTCCAACATTTACAAAAAAACATGAATTAATACAAATGGAAAATGGTTTCTTTTTTGCTGCTTGTCACTATCTAATGTTATACTATAATTCCAAGAATAAAAAATGTAATTCAACAGTACTCTATTCAACAACAGTACCCTTTATGTATATTCTAAATTGTAACTCTTTATTAGAGATGGTAAATTTAACTGATCAGTTCAATACTAGAAAATATCTAGAAACATTTATATAGAAAGCAACGATGTCACATTCTAAATACAGAAGTGTAGTGAGTGAATAATACATACATTCAGATTTATGTTCTGCAATCACAGATTTCAAACATGTAAGGGATTTTCAGTTAGGGTAGTTGGGTAAAATTTGGTGTCCTACATACAACACTTTTGGGAATCTCTTTAATCCAAGGAGACTTGGAGAAAGGAGAGACATTGAAAAAACTTATCAACTGAGTTTCACTTAAAAAACATTGTGTTATTGAATAACATGAAGAGAGCCAAGATTTGAGTCTCCTTTCTGATCATTGTTGTGCTACCATCTCAATATCATTTATCACTTGAACTGGTTTTTAAGTGCATAACATCTATGCTTTTTGGTAACGTCTGGACTTTCAAGTGAAAAATTACTGCAGACTGGACCCAGATGGGTAAGAATCAAGTTAAATGGCCTGGAAGCTTGATTTATATGAAAACTTATGTTGTCACTATAATTTCAAAGATACATTTTTGTGTTTCAGAAGAGCTGACAGCTTTACACTGTGGTACAACCAGTTTACTTTTGATTGGCATTTAGTAATCCTAAAGATGGATGTGCAATCTTGTTTTATTTACAAAAAGTTGTTGTTTCCTGTTGATTATTTGAGAGAAACTGGGGAAAAAATAAGTTATTTTTTTCCCATGTGTAGCCAACTCTTATTAATACTGAAGAGTGTTCAGAATCCTTGTTCCTTATTAACAGCAAGATGAGTAGTGCAGTTAATGCTCTCAAGGAAAGGGATGCCATCCAGAGGGATCTTGACAGGTTTGAGAGGTGGGCCAATGTGAGTCTCATGAAACGGAACAAAGCCAAGTGCAATATGTCCTGCACCTGGGTCGAGGCAATCACCAGTATCCATAGGCACTGAGTAATGAATGGACTGAGAGTAACCCTGTGGAGAAGGACTTTGGGATATTAGTAGATGAAATATTTGATATGAACTAGCAATGTGAGCTTGTGGCCAAGAAAGTCAATTATATCCTGGGCTGCATCAAAAGAAGTGTGCCCAGAAGCTCAGGGGAGGTGATTCTGCCTTTTTATTTCACTTTTGTGAGACCTCACCTGGAGTACTGCACCCAGCTTTGGTGATCTCAGCATAAGAAAGTCAGACATGTTAAAACAGGTCCAAAGGAGGGCCATAAAAACTATCAGAGAGCTGGAACACATGTCCTGTGAAGGAAGAAATGTTGAGGGATTGTCTTGGGGTGACTTTATGATGTGTATCCCCTATCGCTACTCTATGCCCACCAATCTTTTCTGTGTCTTTAAACTGAGCCTGAGAGGGGCAGGGAAAAAAAAAAAAAGAAAAAAACAACGTTTCAAAGCAGTTGTTTCAAGGACA
>VZTI01005122.1:52382-104468 GCA_013397865.1 Struthidea cinerea
GGTTGCAACCTGACTTCCAGCAGAGGATATTCTCCTCCAAATTTGTCCAAACTAGGACAGGGATTTGGGGTTGTTCTGCCTGAAGAAGAAAAGCCTTGGAGAGACCTCATTACAGCCTTTCAATACTTAAAGGGGGTGTGAGAAACTAGAGAAAATGATTACTGGTTCAAAACAACTGAAGTGTGTCTGGGGGGAGGCAGTTCAAATTCTATGCAAAGTGGGATGTGCCCTACACCCCACCCGCTGGAGCCTCTAGTCCAGCCCGGAATGGCTGTCAGTCACTGGCCCACCTGAAGCCCCACCTGGAGGGGACGGCCCAGGAGACCAAAGCAGATAAAAGCAGTTGCACAAGGACACACGGGGTCATGGCCCATCGTTTCGATTTTATGGTAGCTGAGAACATGCTGGAATTTAAGCAATGAATATAAATCTTTCTCTGTACTCCCCTCTCTTTCTCCCACTCTCTCTCTTTTTCTTCTAATTTCCTCTTCTCTAAATCTGGGAAACTTAAGGTTGGATGGGTGAGAGTTTGCTAAATCAATGCCTTGTGAAATGCTTTATTTCAATTTCTTTAAAATTTTCCAAATACCCTCATTTTCTAAAGTTTGCCAGTAAAATTTGTTGTTTAACCTCCTGAGAGTATTGTCCATTTCTCCCATGCACTTGCCGCAGAGTATAAAAAACCCTAAGCCCCTTTAAGGAGCTCATTGAGTATGAGCAGGCCTTTACAGGGGGCTCATAAGAAGATGGAGAGAGATTTTTTTACCAGGGTCTGTAGTGATAGGACAAGGTAAACAGTTTAAGCTAAAAAATATAAAATAAGAATATTTTTATGATGTAGGTGGTAAGACACTGCAACACGTGGCCCAGGGAAGTGATTGAACCCATCCCTGGAAATATTCAAGGTCAGGTGGGATAGGTCTTTGACCCACCTGATCTAGTGTGTGTCCTTATCTGTGACAGGGGATTTGTCCTAGATGATTTTTAAAGGTCCCTTCTGACCAGAACAGTTCTATGACTTTATGACCTTTCACACACTGTGACAAAAAAATACACTGCGACAATTTCTATTGCTTTATGTGCTGTTCTCATTTAAGTACTAGCCTTTCTTAAGCAAGTTTTGATTCCCTTCTCTCATACAGCCTTTTTTCAATTTAATTCTGTCTACTCATCCAAAAGATTGGTGAAATGCTGGTCTAAATAATTTGACATTACAATATCCGTTAACTTCCCTATGCCAGCATGTCACTCACAGATCCCATTTTTGTAAAGCTGTCCTTACCTTTTATCAAAGCTATTTCCTATATTATGAAAGCCCCAGTAACCTGATAACACGTAAGTATCTTTGAAATAAAACTGAAACTCTGAGAGAGATTTTAAATATATTTAACCAGTATGGTTCAAGTTTCTTAAATTGAACTGCCATCAAAATTACTAATGTTGCAACATGGGTGTAAGTAAAGTGAGGTCTCCATCAAGTCGCAGATGATACACTGGAACAGGCTGTCCAAGGTAGTGGTCACCGCACCAAACCTGACAGAGTTCAAGAAGAGTTTGGACAATGCTCTCACACACATGGTGTGACTCTTGGTAGTGGTTCTGTGCTGAGCCAGGAGTTGGACTGGACGATCCTTGTGGGACCCTTCCAACTCACTTATTCTGTGATTCTGTGAAGTCAGGGATTTGTAGCATTCAATCCTGGAAGAAAAAAAACTAATTTGTTGAACTTCAATGTCACTATTTCTCAATTCCACTTATGTTACAGTCAAACACAAAGGTAACTATGGACTGGAATGAAATACACAAATCTTGATCTCAGGAGTAGTGAGACTGCAAACCATCCTTTTCTTTATAATCGTGTTTCAATCATTAATCACACCTTCTGTTTACAGCATTTTTTTTGCCTTATTTCTTACTTTATCAAACTTCAGTTTTATGCTTTTGGTATTGCTAAATCTTCCTGTTAAAGTGTGGGATATCTCTACCCATGATGGCTTTCATACCGTAATTGGGTCACCTTCCCTTTTATTCTTCACTTGGTTTCTCAGGATTAACAACAAAGAATTAATAAATTTCATTTCTTGCTGTGCAAATGTTTTTTCTAGCTCTTACATTATTTTCATTTTGGCAGGGTTTTTTACTACAGTGCCATCTAGATGTCTGTCTCCTCTTAAAAAGGCAATAAAAAAATTGAATAAAATATTCCAGCGTGAGTATCACCAGGCTTACATTTCATGCTCTCATTCTCTTCATCTATCATTGCATTCCAACATTATACCTGTGTTATTGATTTTGACTTCTTAAGAAATGTTTTGAAATTCCACTTCTTTCAAGAGAAAGTAACTATTGTCTAAATTTTTGTGCATGTGTGCACACATTCACGTGTGCACTGGGATATTTGAAGGGTGAGAGAATAATGTTAAAATTGCTTTTGAAAAAGCATCTATTTTATTTGAAAATATGCCTCACCAAGCATCCATAATGCATTCCGTAATTGCCTTTTACTTGTTGGTTTCCACTTTAGCAGCTGGGGTCAGTTAATATCTCCCCTTTTATTTAATTTGTTATTAAACCAGTGCCATGAAATTAATTGTTCCTGCTTCTTTCTTCCAAAGTCATGATGCACTGTGCGCAAAAGCTCTTATTTTTTGTTTCAGTTTTTCTCTTCCGAATTCTCAGGACAATTTTGTCTACTTTTACAAATGAAACAGATATGACTTGTAGTTTAAGCCCATCACCAGCTGTTTTGTTTGAGGTTTAGCACTGATACATTTGTGAGAATGCAAAACATTTGAAAGGATTCAAAAAAAGTAGAAGTGCTGCAGGCTTCCTACCTTGTTTTTCTGTGCTGCTTTCTGTTTGTGATTGTGTGTTTGTATCCTAGGAAACCATAGAAGGTGGAATTTGTGAACTAAGAATTTGGGGTTATATGAAACATTAAAAAGATTTCAGATTTGAAAAGTTTGTTAGGAAATTAGGTAATGCCAGTTTCATTTTGTATGAAAGAATGTATTTTCTGCTGTGCAGAAAGATTATTTAATTGAGCTGAAGTAGTGGAAAATATAAATAAATAAATTATGACTTTGTCAAAATATCTGGAACAAAGTCTCATTCAATAAAGTTCCTTTAAAAATCCAGGGCGTGATTCTCATCTCTGTTTGCTGTTTCAGTACCATATCAGTGAACCTTGGGTTGTGAGCCGCACAGAGCCTATATAAAGGGAGAATAACTAGAATTTGTAAAAATAGGATTCAATATGAGTGAATAAAAATAATTTCCAGGTAACTCGAACTGATTACTATATTTTAACACTCAAGTTAAACTTATGGTCCTAATATATGAAGGGTATTTAACTGTTGCATGTGAATCACATCTAGAATAACAAAGCATAGAAAACTAAATAAGCCGCTTCAGTAATGACATGATTTGACTCTGCTACAAAGAGAGATACTGTGCCCTACTGATACAATCATGAGCACAGTGTGACTGTGTCTTATTACATCAACACGATTTAACATAATATAAAACCCCACAGAGCAGAAATAATAAGATGGAGAGGGAATGTGAAGGATGAACATTAAATACTTTCCACTTTAGAAAGGAGATATTGAGGTACAACACAATTAGTATCTTCTTAACACACATACAAAGTGGAGAGAGATCTACAGATAAAAATTCTATGTACTACTCTATTATTTTTGCTGTTATTATTGTTATTTTATTAATAACAAAAGGGCAGAAAATTAATTTAACATTACAGATAGATCACAACAAAACTTGCCAGGTCAAATGGTAAATTATTTGCAAAGAGCTTGAATGAAGGATGTTTAATAAGGCTGTATATGACATGAAAGGGATTCAGAGAAAGTAAATACATCCATTCTATTGTTACCACATAAAATGTCATTGTAAGCCTATCTCTGCATTTTAATTAGAGTTCCAAACCCAGGTTTGACAACATTTATAAGACATAAAATGCTGAATCACAGAAGATTACTAAAGGTGATGTTTGGAGCGTAGGCACAGCTGAAATGATTGAGTTAAGGGTATTGCCAGATGCTGACATCAGTAAAAGAGATGGCTCTACTCATCTGTGGCACTTATCAACAGAAATGGTTGGCTCTCAAAAAATACTTGTTCAAGTTAAAGTGTACATCCTCTTTTGGGTATAGCAAATGATTCTTCTGCATCTCCCCTAAAAATGATAATTCATATTCTATGGCCCATGCAATGTTTGAGTGTGTGTATAATGTGTGTCCAAACATGTTTAATGTAGGTCTTCACATTGTTAGCTATGTTTGTGGGAAAGAATGGTGAAACCAGCCTTTCATTATGTAGTCTAAAAAAAAAAAGGGAATTTCTTTCTCCAAAACAAATTGATGAAACAGTCTTCTAGAAGATTAACAATTGCATTGGTGAAAATTAGAAGAGCATATCTATTTTTTTTTCCAAAGAAAAATATTTATTTTCTTTTTCATTTGTGCATGCCTTCAATTAACCTATGGTTTCATTCGGATACCATATTATAATTTTATAATATTTAATTAAATAACTCAGGGTTGGGGTTTTTTTCTGTCTGGCTTTATCTTTGTAGCACTAGAAAGCAACACCATGGATTTTAAGGTGCTTTTAACAAACTCATGGGGTCAGAAGAAGTTGAAGGTTTGAGGATGTCTGAAATCTAAACATCTCTAATTTTGTCAGTTCAAGCACAGCATACGATTTATTTTAAAATACTTTAGAAATGTTAATTCTACAGCATGTTACAAGCTTTCTTTCTAAGAACTGTAATCCTTCTTAAGTTTCTTCTAGGCATAAGGGTGTTCAATCTTCTAGGAATAAGGTTTTCAATTTTGAGAATTTTGAAAATTTTATGTTATATTGAGGTGTTAATTTTGTTAAGGAGAGGAATGGAAAGCTATATTTTTCATCTTTCATTTTATTGATTCTATTCTTTGGCCCAAAGTCAAACTTGCAAACTTATGTCTTTGTAGCTATTTTTACAGTAGAGCCTGATTTGATTCATGAAACTGAATTTCTGTGGCTCTGCTGAGCAAAAGTTCGTCTTATTTTTGAAAACTCATCAGTAGCCACAGATTTCTCATAATACTTCAGAGACAGCAGACTCCCCTTTCACAGACACTACAAAGAATTGTGCTTAAACACCGTGTTTGGTGCTGCAGTTTATCTACCAAATTGAAGAATAGTCTTAAGCATATGTGTAAACGTAGTCTTATCCCTGCAGTAACCTTCATCACTGTCTAACACTCACACAAATTGGTCTTTGGTGAATTCTGAGCATCAGCACTTAAAGTTTTCAGAGTTTGAACTCTTTTCCTGTCTAGGGTAGGAAAGAAAACCACATCTAGAAAAGAATAAAAATTACAGATATGATAAATTTCTTTTTTCTTTCTTGAAATCACAGAGAAGAAAGAAAACAAGTACCTATTACAAACCTAGTTTGAAAGAAAATGGATAAACCTTTCCTCTGTAACAATTTTTTCAAGGGCTTAGCACGTTTGTTTCACCCACCTCATTTCTATAAATCCCTTTTTTGTGTTGAATGCAATCTATTGGATTGAGGATAATCTCATATTACGTCCATAGGTTTTGACAGTTCATTCATAAGGTACATTTTTTGTTGTGGGAACTCCAATAAACTGCTCCTTTTTTTGGTTTTGATATAACCTGATTCCTTCGGAAAATTGCTTTAGAGGAGGAATAAGTGTATAAATTGATACGTAGAATTTTTTTTTCTTGAGAAAAAAGAACAAAACTGTTTCTTAATAAGGCTTCTTTAATGCTCAAGAGTAATACAGTTCTGTTACCTCTTCAGGTAACTCTCAAGCTATTTGTGTAAGTTAGTAACTAACTATTGCAGAAAGCAATTTGGAAGTGAGAAATGGTTTTGTGATAAGGCAACTGGGTTAATTCTATTCAGTGAGAATAACTTCAAGAACTACAGCAAAAAGTTTTTCCAGTTCTTCAAGTTCTGAAATGGTCTGAGAAGCCACTTGTACCAAGAAAGGAACAGGTGATGAAAGGCTACAATACATTGATGTAGGCTGCAAAAACTGACAGCAATGAATTAAGAAATCTATCTAAATACCTTAAAAATTATTGCCATTGAGCAATAGGTCAGAGTTGAATCTACATGCAAAAACATTAAAACAAAGCAGACTCTTTAGTCTATTGGCAAAGATGCCGTATCCCTTACATACAAAATTTCAAGCTTTATTTATTTAATTCCCTGACCTGCCACCTTTCACATAGGCTGTGGGTTTTTTTCCTGCTGTGATTTTTTTTATCAAAAATAAATCACTTTATTTAACCTTTTAAGGCTTTAAAACCTGTTCCCTTAACACCTTCTTATGCTCTCAATTAATAAGATGGAATTTAAAATTCAGGTTGCATCCTACCTTCCACAGTCTTCTGTAGACCTAGTTACAGCTTAGACTTCTTTAGCTTTTTTTCCAGTTGATAGAGTTTCAATCTGAGAAAAATGAAAATAATAAATTTTAAAATATGATGTGGAACTTACTGTCTGATTTCTTTTTTAAGTTTTGTACTCAACAAAATCTTTCTGCCATCAACCCTGCTTTGCAACATCTAAGATTTTGCAATTCAACATTTCAAATAGCTACTAATCATACTAATTTCTAATCTTCAATCTTCTTTCTAGGTTTCTTTTTTGATTCCCTCAACTTCCTTTTGACTATTCTCACCCAGCCCAACTATCTATAAACAAGCTGATAAAGGGAAATTCCTGCCTATGTCAAGGAGATGATGCAATACTTTATTATTGATGGAATCTATGAGATAATGTGGCTTACAAACAGAACTATACACAACATGCTCTCATTATAGGAGCCTGTGTTTTCTTTTATGTACAATACTTGCATAACTAATACCTGCCAAGATAATGCTCCTGGTCCCGAAGGATAAAGGGTGCTTCTTTATTTTGCCTAAAATTCTGCATATTTTTGAAGGATTTTATTCCTGGCTTTTTTTTGGCTCCTCATACAGCCCATTTGTCTTCATTTTCTGATATCTCTCTTTTTCTCCTGGTATCCCTACCTCTGCATGCTATTTTTTACTCAAAATTGACTCCTTTCCTTATTCCCTAAAAAAATGCACAACTTTGTATGTTACTGCATTGTTTCAGATATCCTAATTTCATTAGTGAAATATTCTTGTCCCATCATCCTGGTTTCAACTGAGTACATTTTCTTCTTAGTAGCAGGTACAGGGCTGTGTTTTGGATTTAGTATGAGAGTAATGTTTATAATACACTGCTGCTTTAGTTGTTGCTGAGTAGAGCTTACTGTAAATCAAGGACTTCAGTGTCTCGTGCTCTGCCAGTGAGGAGGTGCACAAAAAACTGTGAGGGAGCATGGCCACGACAAATAATCTGAAGTGACTAAAGGGATATTCCATAACATAGAATGTCATTCCCAATATACAATTACTCAGAAATGGGCCAATTGCTGCTTGGGGACAGACTGGGAATTGGTCAGTGAGTGGTGATCAATTCTAATGTACATCACTTGTTTCACTTACATTTTATCTCCCTTTCTTCCTTTCCTTTTTATTACAATTATTATAAGTATTGTCATTATTAGTTGTAGAAATAGTATTACTATTCCTACTATCATTAAATATTTCATTACTATTATTAACAATATAATAGCTATTATTATTATTATTATTATTATTATTGTTATTATTTTAACTTTGTTTCAATAACTACACTGTTCTTATCTCAACTGACAAGTTGCATTTTTTTTTCTTTCCTGATTCTCCTCCCCATCCCACTGGGGCAGACAGGAGGGGAAGTGAATGAGCAGCTGCATGGCTTTTAGTTGCCAGCAGGGCAACTAAACCAAGTTCAACTTAACTGATAATCACATCCTCTTCTTTAGAAGAACTTTCTTTACTACATAATCAAAGCTTTCTCATGAACCCTTTAGAAAGTTGCTGAGCTAGCAGAGAGCTTCTGCTGGGTGCTCAAAGGGCAAAAATATTTTACCCTCTGTTGTGCTAAGTATGTGAAAGTAATCCTTGATAACCTAAGTTCACCCTAGTGAATGCTTAAATAAAAAGAAAGTGGTCAACAGAGACCTTTTAAAAATAATCGGCAAGTGAAAACACTAATGTATTTGCTAGTAGCAACAGGCCTCAGAGAGAATTTTTTTAACACCAGAAGTTTAATGAGTATCTTGTTCTAAGAAAGTGCTGTGGAGTGATGCCTTTAAATTAGCTTTATAATCAGTCAGAACACATTTGAAGAGGATTTAATTTGCAAGGTTTAACCATCAATCTTGCCTTCAATCTGTAATCTCTGGTGGGTTGGTCATTTCTCCAGCGAAGATTTTCAGCACCAGCTGTTCAACATTTGCCAAAGCTCTGTAAATTGATTGATCTGTCCCAGTTCACACCCTCAGGACATAGTTGGTCTATTGGCTCCTATAATCCTGAATGACAGTGTGGATTAAAGCATGCTCAGCATCTGAATTAAATTGTACTTGTGAGTGGAATGCATTCTGAAAGTATGTTTTAAAATTTTAAATCAATTTTTTTTTATTAGCCTTGCGTACTACAAGAATAGTATTCTACAAACAAACATGTAATTAACATATCCATATGCAAAGAAGTTTATATGCCTAACAGCACAGACGGGATACAAACGCACTTTACAGCCCTAAATTCAGCTGAACCCTGCGAAAGGAATCCTAAGGGGCAGGGGAATGGAAGAAATATCTGACGAATGAAAGCTATTCTTAATCACCAAGTGTTCATCATGATGAAATTGGAAAAATGCCCTTCTCTGTTTATTCTCTTGGATTTTTAATAATTGATTGCATTAAGATACTTAGTAAATACTAGAATAATTTCTTAATCAACATTGAAATAAATCTACATATGTTTATTTCTTATCATAGATATGGCACTAATATGTTTACTGTCTCTTGTATTCCCTGGGCATAAAAACACAACAAAAGGATGCATTTTTACCTTAAACCCCTAAATTTATCAGTAAGTGATAAGAGAGTGAAGATTTAAAATAATGATCATGTCTTTTCCAAGTTATTATCAATAAAGATACAGAAAGATTAAGATAATATGCAATAGATAGGCTAATCACTTAACAAGTCACCATGTTCCTTCTGACACTGTCTGAAGGTTAAAAAAATTCAACAGAGATCTCTTTTTCTGAGTCAATGCGTGTACACCCTATTTGTGGCTGGTCCCCAGAAAAGCAGACCATGGGTATATTTTAAAACATGAGTTCAAACACTTGAGTTCAAATCCTGTGCTTCTCCTTCAAAAAAATTTTCTTGAGGTCGCTGGAAGTTCTTAACTTAATAAATGAGAAATAAAATGGCTCCTGATGAAAAGAAGTATGAGAACTAGTATGAGATTAAACAATATTACCAAAAGAAGACATTTATTTTAGTCTTGTTCCTGAACAGGTTAGGGCTTTGTTTTGTTCTGCTTTGCTTTGTTTTGCACACTATCTCTTCTAAATTGGGTCTTCATGCAGGGGAAATATTACATTTTTAGGTAGAAAGATTTCAGATTTAAAAATTTTGTAATTTCTTGGTTTACAAAGAAACACATTTTGTTCAGAAGTTTTTAGAACAGCCAGGACTCTTGGCTTTCAGGTTTATTCCTTCTGCTAAAATGTGGCAGTAAGCAGATGATTTATGACTTGGTTTCACACTACTGGGCATCCCAGAATGCACTGGAAATAGAGCAAGTGAAAAAATAAAAATATTTACAATAAAGACCTGTGCAGATCCATTATTGGTGATATCAACTTACCATTACAAAAATTCAATCCTCAAAGTCCAAAAAAACACGTTGAGCAACTTGGAAATCCTGAACTACATAAAACAATAATGCATTTTCTTGCTATTTAACCTTTTTCTTTCCAATAAACTATGTATTTAGTTAGGAATCCTACATTCTTCGTAGTACAAAAATTTTACTGAGCTAAGGATCTTTTCTTACATTCATAAAGCTTTTATTTAAAGTCATCATCAAAGTTAGTAAAATGATCAGAATCATTTCCCACTGTTGTAATCTGTGTGTTAACTGTCGTCTACACTAGAGAATTTTACCAGTGAGCTGTGTTAAAGACCACCGTAATTTTTGAGAATGCTTTCTTTATATGCTAGGAAAATAATTACCCAAACTGTTGCTCCAGCTCAACTTTCTTAAATAGAATTTCCAGTTTCAGAAAAAGTTCTTTTTGTAATATAGTATTTTATGTGTTCTTTTTTCCTTTTAATGAATGTTTATATTGAAAAATAGCAACACTATTTTCAATATCTCTGAAATAAAAATTTACATTATTTATACTTTGTTGTTTCCAAAAAAAAGGCATAAACCCCCAAAATTTTTCAAAGAACTAACCATTCAGCATAGCAGAAATATAGGAAAGATTGTTAGGGAAAACATAGAATTCTTAATTATTAGAATACGTAATGTAAAGTTACCTTTTACTTCATTACTCCTTTAACATTGCATAATGTATAATAATGACTTTTTAAACAGCTACAGTTCTTCTATATCAGCCTCATAGTAAAAATGTTACATTTCTACTGATAGATATGGCCTTCCTCAATTAGTTGATTTAATCTTCCTAAGCTCTGCCTGATTTTCTTGAAGATTGAAAACTTCTGCAATTTTGAGATTTAAGGACACAAATCAGGCTTCTAAAGTTTGCTTTTAGGTAATTATTTGTAGCTAATTTTATATTCATGGAGTTTAATTTACATTGTATATTACTAGTTTGACCAGCTGAGCATTTTTTTCATATTAAATCAAAGGCATACGTGTTAAGTTTTTTACATATTCAAGCACACATGCATACATACACAGGTGCAGGAACTATAAATAAAAAATAAAGAAACAGCAGCTAAAGAAAAAAATCTTACGGCCTTTTTAAAAATTATTTTCAACATTTGTCCAAATATGTACTAAACAAAGAAATTAAGACGGAAATTATATTCAGTAGATTCCTTTTTATCAGCTAGGAAATACATATGTTTTTTACTCAGACTGCTGAGATGGTAGAAAAAATGGGGTGAATGCTAAGAGCACTTCATTGCACACAGGTGCATTCCATTGCACTGCCATGAATAGCCAATTGCATTGACATTAAAATCTTCCCTCTTTTTAGGGAATTTAAATACTGAAAAGTGAAGTTCTGGCCAAAAGGCTTTGAAGGACAAACTGGAGAGCAGCTGCTTAGAGGTCCTCTCAGATTTCTGCTGTCCTGTAAAGTATCTGTGCCATCCCCATATATACTGTAATTGCATATCAGAGATCTCCGAGGGAAAACATTTTCATTTCCCTTTCTTTTTGCATTAAAGCTTCTCATTTCCCATTCCTTATAGGAATAAATCCTTGAAACAGCAGATATTGCCTTAATCTATTATGCTTGTTTTCATGCAGAGGGAAAAAGGAGTATCAAGAGAGGAAAGGAATAACTTTAATCAAGGCAGATGTTTTTCAAAGTTGACTAAACAGAAAATTTTGTCTTAAAGAATTTTAACTGTTAAAAAGTAGATCTGCAGTCTCACATCCTTAGGTAAAAATATATTCAATCAGATGAGTTCTTTAGGTAGACTGAAGTGCCACCTGAAATCAATGTTTGTACTGTCAAAATATATCTCTTATTCAAATGTTGTATTTGAAACAGGTGTTTCATTAAGCATGCTTTTTACTACAGTTATAGATTCTTCAGTGTTTCAACATGGACATGAGCATAAGATCAATGCCCACAGGAGGAAAAAAATTATTAAAACTAGAGTTGAATTGTTGGGTTGAAATGGCTACTGATTACACTTGCAAACTGGTACACAAGACATCTGAATTAATATCTGTATGTTAGGAATATAAATAATGTTTATTTTAGGAAACACTTCATCCTGAAGGTAAATATGTAGCTGGTGCTTGAAGTCAATGTGTTTGCTTTAAAATGAATACATGGATGCATTCAGAACTCCATTCCAATTATGAAAAGAACCTGACCTTTAAAACTATGGTTGCACATATTTAATTGCAAGAATACTACACTCTATTTGTGCTAGCATATCCAGCTGTTACAACAGTATTTCAAAAAGCAGGTGTTTCACTGTGGTGCTTCAGAATCTCTAAATATATCCACATTGTCTTAGAAAGAATCATCTTAAATGCCTCCCCATATAATTTAATTTCTTCTAAGGGAAGAAAGGTCCTTTGTACATATTTTCAAAATTGCTGGGTTTAAAATAATTAATTATGATGATATACCCAAAATTAGGTATTTTCAAGCAGAAAACCACCATGGTTTCACTTTTCTAAGCATCACTGCTTTCTTTCTGTCATGGCAAAAGCTTTGATTTCCACCCTGGAAAACCAGACTTCTTAAATATATTGTCACCCTATTTTCTCTGCAATGAGGAAAGGAAAGATGATGCAAATATCAATTTCTGATCCAAACTTTCAGCTCCTCTCCTGTCTTTGTAATAGACAAGGATATTCATGTGTAAGGTAGATTCTTCATGTTTTAGAGACTATTTATCTGGTGTGAAATAGGGAACAATACTACAGATATGTGTAAGGTTGTAAAATTGCACCTGTAAGCGAAGAATGGTAGGAACTAGGAAAGAGACAGAAAATACAGACAAAACTAATGGATGTGAGAAAGAGAATGAATCTGAGTCAGCAGTGCCCTGGCAGCCAGGAGGGACAACTGTGTCCTGAACAGCATCAGGCACAGCATCACCAGCCAGGCAAGGGAGGGGATTGTCCTGCTCTGCTCTGCACTGAATATTGTGTGCAGTCTTGGGCACCACATTATAAGAAAGATATAAAGCTATTGGAGATCATCCAAAGGAGGGCCATGAAGATGGTGAAGGGCCTTTCGGGAAACTTTATGGGGAGCAGCTGAGGTCACTTGGTTTGTTTAGCCTGGAGACTGATGGGAAACTGAGGCAGTCTACAACTTCCTCGTGAGGGGAAGAGGGGCAGACACTGATCTCTTTGGTGACCAGTGACAGGACCAAACTGAATGGCCTGAAGTTGTGTCAGGGGAGGTTTAGGTTGGCTATTATACAAAGATTCTTCACCCAGAGGGTGGTTGGGCACTGGGACAGGCTCCCTAAGGAGGTGGTCACAGCATCAAGCCTGGCAAAGTTCAAGAAGCATTTGGACAATACTTTCAGGCACATGATGTGACTGTTGGTAATGGTGTTGTGCAGGGCCAGGAGTTGTAGTGGATGATCCTCTTGGGTCCCTTCCAACTCACACATTCTATGATTCTGTGAACTGTGCCTAGGAGAAATGTATCTGTACAGCTAGAGAAAGATGGACATAATTGTCTAGAAAGATTTAGAATAAGTTTGGGCGGCAGGGAGAATACCTAGTTTTTACTATAAATGATAAATTTTCACTTTCTTTGAGTGATCCCTGGAAATTATTAAACATCCTTCTCTTGATAAATACTCCCTCTTTCATTTGCTGGTCAGGTGTATTAGAAGGCAAAAATCAATCAAACAAGCATTCATGGAGGATCATTAAACAGCTTTGCTCCCAAATAAAAAACACGAGGTACAAAAAACAAAAGGAGAATTCTTTTGTTTTGTTTAGAAGCACAAATACTGCATGGTCTTAAGACATAAACAGCATATTTGTATTTGGAACTCAAGTAAGGAAATGGCATTCAAAGAAGAAAAGATCTGCCAATATTAATTAATGATTAATGTAGGCATCAGTACCTTTACAGAAAATGTTCAATGAGCACAGGAAGAACACAGAAACATTGCCCAGACATTCAAAGATGTAATAAAGGCAGACCTCTGCTGAACCTGGAAAGGAAGAAGAGATGCAGAGAGCTGAAACATGACTTCTACATTTACAGCTGAAGCAAAGATAAAGCTAACGTAAATTCTACTCTCATGCAAAAAAAGCAGAGGAACTCATGACAATAGACTCAGAAAAAGGTGAGGCAATCAGTGCTGCCTTGGCTTTAGCAGAAACGTTGCTTCTGAAGTGTTTCAGGTTCACATTGGCTAGTGGCAGAGTCTAAAGGATTACAGTACTATTCACAAGATAGGAAGATGAATTCAGGGATAATGCAGCAAACTGGATATGCACAGGTCCATGGGAGTAGATAGCAAGGGCACCAAGGGACCCAAGAGATTCCTACGAGACTACTCCCTGTCATCTCTGAGAGATCATGGCAGCCTTTCCCAGTGGCAGCCTTTCCCAATGGCAGAAATGTTATACCCATTTTCCAGAGATAGCAAGAAAATAGCTCTAGCTTAGACTTTTTAAAACTGATCTCATATAGCTTTGGTATGAGGAAATTTGGAAATAGTAACACAAAATGCTTGCACTAGAATAAGTAAAAAGTGTATTACATAATTACATCTGGCCATTCACAAATTACTTAGATACTGTAACAATGTTTTCCTCTATTAACTAAAACCTAAACTCATCAGTTTGGGTATGTCACATATTAGTGAACTCAGAGCTCTCTTACCTGCTCTTTAAGCTGAAAATAATTGAACTCTGAAATGAAATCCTGTTTCACTGTGTGTGTCTTAAGTCAATTTTTTTCCTGCTAGTTTCAAGATACTCCTGAGAGAAACACTAAAAAGTGCAAAAGCTTTACTATGATCTCACAGTTTGGTTTTTTCCTGATGAATCCTAAGTTTGCAGTTGATAACGAAAACATTCAAGTGGGACAGCAAGAAGGGCAAAAATAAGAGCTTCCAGAAGCATATAAGTGGCAAAAGGTAGACTAGGAAAATGTGAGCCTGCTGCTCAACAGGGTAGAGGCCCTAGCAACACAGGACAAGTAAAAGGATTCAGGTATTGAATGCCCTCTTTGCCCCTTACTTTACTAGCAATTCTAGGAAGACATAGCCTTGGTAGAAGAGGTAGCGGAGGATCAGGTCAGGAAATGCACAAGCCAAGTAGATTTTTGTAAGTCTTGATGAGATGCAACCATGAGCACGAAGGGAAGTGGGTGATGTTATCGCAAGGCCACACTCCATAATCCTAGATTGGCCATGGCCATTGAGGTATGCCTGAGGACTAAAGGAAAGCAAAAGTTACTCCTGGCTTCAAGAAAGGCAAGAAAGAGGACTGAGGAAACTACAGTTATCAGCCTCACCTCAATACCTGGGAAGGTGATGGAGCAGCTAATTCTGGAAAACATTTCCAGGTACATGAAGGACAAGAAGGTGATGAAGAGTAGTTGACATGCAATCATGAAGGGGAAGTCTTGCTTGACCAACCTGATAATCTTCAATGATTAAATTGTTAGCTTGGTACAAAAGGAAAAAGCAGTGGATATTTTCTACCTGGACTTCAGGAAAGCTTTTAACACTGTCTCCTGATTGTCAGAAATTAATATGACAGAGTGACATTTTATTGTGAAATTTATTTACTTTCCTTTTCAAATATTCAGGACTTATTTTTTTTCTGATATTATTTTTTAATTGTAATACTTTTGAACCTTCTAATGTTTATGGCAGTGGATGATTTAAGAGGTAAATTGCAATAAAGATTTGATGACAGCTCATTTAGATACAGTACTGTTTATTTATTTTTTTTTTAATCACAGTAAATTAGGGGGGAAAAAGAATTCCATTATATATCACTTAATGGCTGTCAGTCTTAATTTTTTCAAGAAAAGTCACTTAACTGTGAAAATACGTTTCTTATTCTTTTCATCTCAAAGAATTTTCTAAAATAGGAAAGCAGTGTGAAAATTTGAAACTTAACAAAATCTGAGCATGTATTCTTTTTTTAAAAAATGGCAGTTTTCAAGGTTTCTTTATCCTCCTTTATTTTTGTTGTTCCAAAAGCAGATGTATGTGAATGCGTGATCAAGACAGTCAACTGGTAAACTGATCCACCTGAAAGGTTAACACTTTTTGCTTTGTTTCCTGAGTTAGTTTTCAAACAATTCCCTGATCTAATGCTAAATATGACATGGCAGAGCATGATAAGGGATTGAAAGAGTAGCTGAAATGGAAAATAAGCATAAGAGATGTTCAAAACAGCTGAAGCCATAATTTCATTGTTGCAGAATAACCTGGAGAACACAGCAGAGACAGCACCACGCGCTACTGCCTCAATTAGAACAAAAAGTAGAAAGAGCAATTGCATAGAGAATCTGGTTTGATACTAAGTAGAGACCTCGGATGTCTAATCTGGAATTCTACTCTACAGAAATAAAAATCAAAAATCTTTAGGTTTTACTTATGCAGCAAATACACATGTGCATTCTTCTTTATGCAGTGTTACATATGATGCCTTATTTTGGCAAGTGTTTCCTACCAGGTGAAAAAAGTTCTTTTCCCATTGAAATCAGGAAAGCAAGGAGGCTCCATAATCTCAGACTCAGATTCACTGGAATAATTACCTTTTATCTAAACATTCATGTATACACACACACACATACACCCAGGAGTACAAGCACAGAACAACATCTAGAAACTGTTCAGAATATTCTACTCTGAAATTTTACTTAACAATGAATTAAGATACCAGTGTACCCCACTGAGGTACATTCATTGTGTTTTAATAGGACTTATAAAAAATACTGTGTAAGATATGTAATTATAGTGAAGACAATCAAGGTCATATAGGTTCTACATATTGTAAAATCTGTTTGTCATTGTTGATGACACAAAGCATTAATTAAGCTTTCCAGGGTTCTCAGCCTGTACAATATGCCATCAAAGTAAATGCAACACAGATATTTAATTTTTTAGTAGGGGTCTTAATTAGTAGTGGTCTTAAGTGCAAGCTAACAATAGAGATATTTTTTCTGGCTGGCTACCGTATAATATTGGTAAGAAAATTATCACTAATTTATTTATCCATTTTCATTATGCAGTACATGAGTTAGAGAATGCAGATGCATCATTTAGAATTCATACTAGGGAAGTTCTAGTGACTTTAAAATTACCATGTAAAAGATGAAAAAAAAGATGAACAAAAAATCTTTTATATTTTTTAAAAATGTCCTTTCTGAGCGTAAATCTTTTCAAAAGGCTAGAACCTCATCAAATAAGTATAAGCAATTCAGCTGAAGCATATTTTATGAAAGAATGCAAATGAAAATAAAAGATGACAGGAAAAAGCGCTTCAAGTATAGGTATGCTTTATAAAATAGTAAAAAACAATACAACAATATTTACATAGAATCATAGAATCATTAAGGTTGGAAAAGAGCTCCAAGATCATCGAGTCCAACTGTTAACCTAACACCACTGTGTTTACTACTGAACCATATCCCCACATCCCTCATAGAACACTTCCCCCATACACAGCCATCTCTATGCTGTCAGAAGCCAAATTGTCACTACAGCAAATAGTGACATTTTTAACTTTAGCAAATGATCCACATTTATCTCTGTTTACTCAGTGAACCAGCTCTCACACTAGCTTTTCAGTAACTAGCATTTGGTAAACATAAATAACTAAGCTGTATCTATTGTGATGGTATTTCTAACACAGAAATCTCCCATTTCAGGATGATGTATAAACAAACATGCAGATAAAACATTAGCAAAACATAACTGTCTATGTTTCTTGACTCATAAAAAAATAGATGCATTAAGATGAAAGATTTAATTATATCCACATATGTTATAGATTATCATTTTGTAGAAGAAGAGCCCTGTGACACACATAAATTAGTATTTTGCAGGGACATTTGAGCAGCTTGACCACCAAGGGGGCAAAGGAATTGTACAGGCAAGGCATCCAAGTAACAGAAAGTTGAAAAACCAAGAACAAAAGAAATGCAGGGAATGCAAATACATATATTCTGACTAATAAATTAGAAGAAATACTGGAAAACCCAAGGAAAACAGTATCAAAATGCAATTTTAAGGTCCTTCTTCTGAGAGAGAAAGAAATAGCATTAAAGCATCAAGAATGAAGAAGAAAGATGGAAACACCTGGGGTGTATTGCTACTTAAAATAGTAAAGTTTATTTTAAAAGTTTAAGACTGGCTTTAACACTTATCACTATTTAAACAGTTCCACCACAGGAATCTCTAAGATGCCATTTATTTACAAAAGTTGAAAACAGCAGTAAATGACCTTAGTAGTAACAGCTTAATAAAATTATTAAGCAATTACTCCTGAAGTTAACTGCAAAAAAAGAAAAAACACTAGTAAATGTCAGTAAGAATTTTGCATTCATCTGCATATATACTGAATATAGCCAATCACTGAAATCACATTACTTCTGAGTCTGAATTATACCAGATTTCCAATGAGTAACAGACATAAGGTGTTCTTACAAGTTCTTGAAAACTCTTCAGCAGTGTACTAATTTTTATTGATTTTTAGTACTTCAGTTAAAGCATACAAAATGCCAAACACTCTCCAGATGTAACCTCAGAAACAAAACAAGTCTGGCATTGCAGCAGTGTAACCATCTGGATTTAGACAGAGGATATAATTCTTTCGTTTACAACTGCCTTTAACTGATTATTTACAACAGCTTCCAGCTCACTTTGCTCCAAATATAACTTAAAATCTTTGTTCTTATCTAACATCTTTATCATATGACACCACTGACCCTGGTGCTATTATGGACATCAGTAATATCAATACTCTCACAGGAGAACGTGCTAGCTGTTGCTCCGTCTTTCACTCATGTTTTGGTAGTGTCAACAAACTTTATACATACATTATGTCTTAGCCTTGAAAACATGTGATACAATACAATAATATACTTGCTTATAATATGAGCTTCCTAACCTGGAACGTCTATGAGTTTAACATAATTCAGCTCATCCATGAGGCTGACATAATTTGAATACAAAGAACATCAACAGCACAAAGAAAAGCAGTGAAAATTTTTACAAAATAGTCCAGCTATTCATTCATCTACATATCACTAAGTTTTTGTAGTGAGATCCTATGAAGAATGTGAATCCCCACTATTAGATGTTGAAGGAGACAGAATTAGATTTTTGCATCATTCCTTTTCCTTGAAAATAGTCACAGTGTATGTGAAAGGGTCCATAAAGTGTTGGTGCACCTCTAGCAAGTCACAGTACTTTCCCTAAAATATAGCACAGATACTAATTTTCAGAATGTTTCTAAATAGCGAGGCTTAAGAAATAAATTAATCTATTAAGTAAAGACATTAATACAATGTCTTTGTAAAGACAAAGTAAAGACAATAATAAGATTGTAGTGGATTTTATATCTTTCTCTTACACTCTTGTAACATTTCTTGGGAAACATTATAATTTTCTGGGAGTAGACTAAGGTATGGCTTCAGAAAATTATTTTAGTTTTACCATCAGTAGAGTATTTCCAAATTCCTCTAAACAAAACTTTGCTAAAACACATAATTTCTTGTTCCAAGAGCAGTCATATTTTTATACCATGCTGACTGTGCACATTATTCTTTCAAGAGTCATATGCCATTGAAAAGATTGTCTCAGTAACTGGTAGTGTGTTTTAACTGATGAACAGAAATGCTGAAGGGAAAATAATCAGGTAAAACCTTTTATTTCTCTGATAAAATTTTTATAAAAGAAAAACTATTCGCTTTGGACCAAGCAAAGGATTTTCTTTCAACACAAATGGTAAATTCCTTTATGAAGTCCATTAACAGAAGAAAAGGAAATAAAGAACAACATCACATGTCTGTAAAAGGAAGAATTTAATTCAAAGGTGCCTTGAGCCAAAAGCCATTTCATCAAACTGGGGCATAAAAAAACCCCAAAAAAACAAGCAAACAAAAAGCCCTCAGTTATATCCCTTAGCAATTGGAGTATTTTTATATGTGCTTGTGGGGAAAAAGTCTCTGGATTCTAATTCTATGCTTAATGCATATTCAAATATGCCATGCAAAACAGTATAAAATTAGAAAATCACAAAACATCCAATATTATAATTGTACCACATCTCACTTAACAAATAAAACATATGGCTGTGAATCCCTTGGGGGAGAAATAATTGATACCAGCTGAGGAGTCTAAACACTTGGCTTTTGGATAAACCACAAAAAAACCCCTAACCTGCATAGGATAAGGAATTTTAACTTGAACAAGTCTGGTGAAAAGGTATTGTGTTTTATGTCCACTTGTCAATGTCCTGTCTTCTCACAGATGCCTGATGGCATTGACTGCAGTGGTTTCACCTCCTGTGAGACAGTCTCGTTGGCTTCCTAGACCAGCCTAACTTTGAACTATAAGTTTTCATCCCTCCTTGCGTTACTAAGTCAACAGGTTGCTCTAGGCTGTCAATATTGTTCACCTGGTACTTTGGGATGATCCGTCTACTTTTACACTTTATTATGCTGGTGAGAAGAAAAACTATTAGACTTTACAATTTGTAGTATAAACCCAATGCTTAGGTACTATTTTAATTTGCACCTTTAAGTGCATGAAAATATCAGTTTATTTAAACACTTGGAAATCTTTATGGTTTTTACTTCATTTTCATTTCAGGTGAAACAAAAATTTCAGATTATATGAAAAATTGACACAATTCATTAACACTTCTGATTACTACTTAATAACCTTTTAGTGACTAAAGTGATCTAAAACCCCAAACCAAACCAAACCAAACCAAAAATAAACCAGCCAGTCTTAAATTATTTCAAGTTGCATTATTTAAACATTTAGTATTTATGGTCGATATTTTGTGGTAACTCAGTCTTAAAAAACTGTAGTCCTGGTCTTTCAGCCAAAAGAGGACTCCATTTATTCTAGAGCAGTGATCAACCCGTGCATCATGGCTAGGATATTAATTTCTATGTGAGTTTACCTGCTTGTCTCTCCTTTGCTTGGGAAACTCACTGTAGCTGAACTGCTGTTGCTGTCATGGTGCTTCATCACCGTTTAGTACTGCCAGCTGTTACATACCGCAAATTACTAAATAGAGCAAACAAAGCTGTGAAGTTGGTGGGTATGTTGGACTCGTTTATAGCTGGAACCAAAGCAATTCAGTGTTATAAGAGTGACAATTAGATATAAAATTATATGCACTTAGGCAATTTACTTAAATGGAAACTCTTTAACACAGCAATTTGTGAACTAGACCATTATGGATGTCTTTTTGGTTTCAATTTTAGGAAATTATTTCAAAAAAACGTGTTGTGTTAGGAATGTTCTTAAGGAGATAATTATTGTAAAAATTCATTCCATATAATTACATTAAGATGTGAGTGTATGAGAATAAAGCCGTGTATGCCAAAAAATATCTTTCTGTGTATAAAATATCTCAGAAATATTGAACAAATAAATGAAATTCAAATATTTCTTCCATAATTTTACCATCCGAGCTCAAATAAACCACTTTTGTTCATATGAAATTAGCTGTGTGAGGAATCATCTGTAGGCCAAAATGTAATTTATTTAGAAAATACCATTCAATGGAAGGTAACAAAAGCTTTAAAAGGCCACATATATAATGTTGTAGTACTTCTTGTCAACGATGGGCTTCACTATCATTTATCAATTAGCAGTTTATAGTTTTCCTTACCAATTCAATACAAAAGAAGTAGAGATGTCTAAAAAAACAGATAGAACTATTTTGGAGAGCAGAAATATTTAATTTTGTAAGAATATTTTAATGAAAAATAAGTATCTTTTATTGCAACTTGCTACTGACACTTCATTATTGCTACAAACTGAAATTTATCAAAGTAATCAAATTACTGATTTTTTAAAAAAGTTATTTTATAAGAGCAGAAGGAATTAGGATTACAAGACAATTGGAAATTTGTCTATTTGCAGAGAGAGTTGCAATGGTCTAATAAGTACAGAAATCATGTAAATGCAGCTTTACACAACCATATGCATACCTATAAATCCTTGTTTATTCTAGGACAAATCACTTACTCTATAAGTGAAATGAAAGCTGCATCGACACAAAATAAATATGGTTGGTTGGGTTTTTTTAGAAAAATTCCACAGAGTCCCAGATTGAAAACAAAACAAAATTAAACAAAATTAAACAATTGAACTTGGAGGGAATAGCCTCTCTACAATTGGAGATGAGTAAACACTATAAATGCACTGCTTTCAAACTGAGAATTCTTTGTTTCATGTCCTTTGTATCCACACTACTAGGAGTTGCAGATGTTAAGTGTGAAACAATCCCCCTTCAAATCTCTCTCCTTGAAAAATCAGTTCTGCAGAAAACATGAAGGTTTTGGAAACTGATGGAACTGATACACTGGTTGTTCATGGCTTGGACAGGTGTACTCTTTGCTGGATAAAAAAACTGGCTTGATAGCCAGGTCCAGAGAGTGCTGGTGAATGCAATTAAATCCCGTTGGTGGTGTTCCCCAGGGCTCAGTACTGGGGCCAGTTCTGTTCAAAACCATTTTCGACAATTTGGATGAGGGGGTGGGGTATATCCTCAGTAAGTACACAGACACCAAGTTGGGTGGGAGAGCTGTTCTACTGGAAGGTAGGAAGGCTCTGCAGGGGGACCTGGACAGGCTGAATGGATGGGCTGAGGAGAGCTGCAAGAGGTTCAACAGGTTCTGCACTTGCGTCACAACAATGCCATATATCTCTATTGGCTCAAGGCAGGGTGGCTTGAGAGTTGCTCAGCAGAAAGGGGTATGGGGTGCTGTTTGACAGCCAGCTGGATATGAGCCAGCAGTGTGCCCAGGTGGCCAAGAATGCCAGTGGCATCCTGACCTGTGTCAGTGTTTGTCCCACTGTACTCAGCACTGGTGAGGCCGCATCTCAAGTTTTGTCTCCAGTTCTGAGCCCCTTGCTTCAAAAAGGACACTGAGGGGCTGGAGCAAGTCCAGAGAACAGCAACAATGCTGGTGAAGGGTCTGGAGCTAAGAGCTTAAGTCTTAAGAGGAGCAGCTGTGGGAGCTGGGGTTGCTTAATCAGGAGAAGAATAGGCTCAGGGAGGACCTCAATGATCTCTACAACTACCTGAGAAGAGGTTGTGGCCAGGTGGGGGGCAGTCTCTTTTGACATGTCTCAAGTGACAGAACAAGAGGAAAAGGCCTTAAATTGTACCAGGTGAGGTTCAGATTAGACATTAGAAAAAGAATTCAGTCAAAGGGTGGTTAGGCATTGGCATAAGTTGCCAGGGAACTGGTGGAGTCATCATCTCTGTAAGTGCTCAAGCGGTACTGGGGTGAAGCGCTTGTTGATATGGTTTAAGAGTGTTTATTCTGGTGTTGGGCTGATGATGATCTTGAAGTTCTCTTACAACCCTGATGATTCTGTGATTCTGTTCATATATACTCATTGGATAGACACATAGAAAGGATTGTAAGCGCACCCTTGCTCTTAGATTCAGATGATTGTGCCTTGACAGTAATAAGAAAAAAATAATAGTTGAAAAAATCCCAACAAACCCAAACCAAACCACAAAGATCAGGAAAGCATTATCAATCTCTTCTCTGTCTCATGGTTTTACAAAAAAAGCTCCAACCATAGGTAGTGGGCTGACTGGACAATCTAATGCTGCTGTGTGATCGGTGAATTTTGGAAGCACAACAAAGCATATCTGCGCACAGTTAGACATTCAGCTGGAATATAAACACAGGCTAAATTAATGTCTGGACAAAAAGAAAAATCCTGGATTAATTTTTTGGGGGTTTCTAGGACTTTGTGTGGGATCTAATGCCCTGAATTTGTGCAGCAGCCTCTTACAAGAGTTTTTTAACATATTGTCAGTAAGTTTGAGTGCCTCATATTTTTATGTTTCTGTGTTCTTTGGGACTTAAATGGCAGTTGCTCTGGATATACTGCAGGGGAAACAAACCAAAAATCAAAGTAAGCAAAATAAGAAAAGAAGAACGCTACCCTCCCTGAAATAAAAGAAAACACCTCAAAACTGAGTTTCATCTTTTGTCTTTGGCCAGATTCCACAAAGGTATAAGGCTGTTCAAATCATCATGATCAAGGGAAAAAAAGTGTTCAAAACTTGTATTCCCCACAAAACAACAGGAGAGAAAAATAACCCCTCTCCTATCTAAAAAACTACTATAATAAATTTGCAAAAAAACAAGAAAAAAGAGGTTACATTTTCTAATAAAAAATTAAATGAGAATCTAAAACTTTCATCTGAATTCTACAACTTGCTGCCTTAACATGACTTTTCATCTACAAGAAGTTCCAAATTCATACTGCCATTTCAGGGTTTTTTGGTTTTTTTTCCTTCTTGTTTTGTTTTGTTTTTTCCTCCTTAGGGACTCTATAACCTGCCATATACTAACAGTCTTTTTCCCTTCCCTTTTAAGTATTTTCTCAGTAAACACCAAGGAAAGTTAATCTTAAATGTATAATTTAAATTTTTTAATTCAGTTCCATTAGACTCTTTCAAGGGCATGATTCATAGTTTCTCAATATTTGGAGCTGTTAATGCTTCAAAATTCTCCAGGAGTACTTAGCACTGCACTTTGTACTAATATACTGAATTTTGTTTCTATTCAAGTCTTTGAGATAATCTCATTCTTCTTGGTTTACATTTCCTTCTGTATAAAACCTTCCAGATGTGTTTCACTAGATTTTCTTAGTGCATCCCTTCTTTTTTTTCTTTCGGGTAAAGCAGACTGATCCAAACATTCAATTAAAATATTCCCATTTATTTCCAAAGCTGTGTGAATACCCCTTTCCCTCTGTGAACCTACAAAAGGGGACCTCTTGCAATAATTTCTACCCAAAAATCAATCTGATTAGTCTGGAGGAAATTAGACGTCGACTAAAATGCAAAAACTGCTGCCTCCATGAAAAGACATCACTGGCCTTGATATGTGTATGACATATTACGTATTCGCTCCCTGTGTTCAGCCAGATAACTCTTTATTCTGGATCTCAGAGACTGTTCACCATGAAGCAGTTTAACTAAAACTGTTTTGTTAAAATATATTTTCTTCCTAAAATATTGAATACTGAAAATAATATGCATTATTTAAATTTAATTTCTACTATTTTTCCACTAAATTTGTGGGTCCACCACCTTTTTTTTGTTTTCCTTTTAAACTTAATTTTATCCTGGAAAATGCCACTTTGCAGAAGCATCATTTCTTCAATTTAAGTTTTGCAGTCACCTTTTTCTCATTTTATTGTTTCCCTCTTCTCCATGGCAATTTTGTTTGTGACAGCTGTAATTATATATACATTTGAATAAAATTGAAAAACTGGGGAAAAAAGATGGGTTACCTTTGTATTTCAGTGATTCGTGTGAGACCTCCTTCCAACAGCCAACATACCACAAGGCAGTAATTTCTCTGTCTTTCTTCCCATCTGCTTTTAGTGAAATATTTAATAACAACAAACATCTCTTTCAACACAAGCACAGAGATTCATGAAAAGTCTTGTTTTAGCCACCTGAATGCCAAAATTATGTTTTCAGTTCCAAATGATATAATATTAAGTAGAATTGCCTTTCCTGGATTTTCTGAGTTACTTTTTCAGGTTTATGAAGATGTCACAAATAAATGAGTAGTTTTACTTTGTTAACAATAAGTAATTTCTTCTTTTGCCAGAGGAAATATGACAGACCAAGACAAAACAAAATTTTTAAAAAAGCCATTCTGAGGGTCTTTATCTGCAGGTAAAAAATATAAAAATAACAAAACCAAAACCCAGCTTATCTTGTTATAACCAATATAGTCATAGTACTGAATTATTTCAGATTATTATATTAATTAATTTTAAATTTTTCACTGCTCTGATTTTCTAGCACAGCACTCAGGATGTCAACAGTAATATACATGATGTATAGTTAAACAATTCATAAAATCTATATATTCGTCTCCTTTAGAAAGTTCTATTTCTCTCTGAAAACAGAGAAGACCATGTATGACAGTGACTCTACTCTGCTTTCTCTCATGTGAGCAATCCCTTAAAATGAAATACTTAATTTAAAAAAAAAAAAGTTAAATTATACTAAAAAATAATTCTGGGTAAATTAATTTCTTTATTAAGAAAAAAACCGCTAACACATTTCCAGCTAAATTAAAAATAAAAACAAACAAAAATAATATACAGGCTCCTATTTACTTTTTCCTTAAGTCAGCTATAAATAAATGTTGACCATTTTATGGTCACTGAAGAGAATAAAACAGTTCTCAACCTTCTAATCATTGTTAAACTATAAATACTATTCTCATATCACTGGGTTATCAAGCAACAGGCCACTTATACAGTGTAATTTATAATCAATGTTCTGCTGTCAAACTAAATGGAAAAGGTTCAAGCCATCATTTTGCTGGTTCAGGAGTAATGTTAAACTACAGTGCTGTCTATCACCAGGAATTTCTACTTTCCCCTGGACAAATTTTCATTGACAGAGTAAGCTTGGTGTTAATTTTTCCCATAGTCTTGTGTTCTAGTATTCTAGAATGGTACCCATGTTAGAGGGCAAGTTGAAAATCTTACGTATAGTACAAGGTTATCTTTCTTTTCCTTTCATATGCTTCTGGATATAATAGTAACAGAGAGAGGCTATTCACAGCAACTATTTTAGTTTGTTGCCTAAGTTAGAGTCTTAGTCTTCCTAAATTTTTTCCTCACAGTCATTGCGCTAAACGTAGGTAAGAAGCACTACCAAAACAAATAAATTTTAAAAAGACATCAAACAAAACTAATGGAAAAATTAGGTCATAAGGACATGCACTGTAAACAAGGGAGGCTACTGGGTAACAGCCATGGATGCACAGGAAACTCGTGCTGGGCTACAGCTTGGGAAAGACAAACTCAGGTTAAGCAACCACTCAGATAATCAGGTATTCAGGACTTGCTTTAACTCTTTTAAAAGAGGTGAATTCTTCTTTTCTTCAGTAATCACATAAAGTGTCTGCAAAAAATAGGACATTCTGTGAATATACCAAACACATAGAATAAAATTGAGATCACTGTATTTTTGAGGGGAAAAAAACAGCTGAAAATAATAAACCTCCTAGAAGTTCAGTAAGACTTGCATAATGAGATTTTCATGGTTTTGTGGAAACCCTGGTGGTTTCATATAAGAAAATCTACAAACTTTTGTTAAAAAAAAAAACCCTGACACAGTGGTTTTGGGTTTGCTTTTTTTTTTTTTTTGTTTGCTTGGAAGCTGCTTCACTGGGGATCCAATACTTCTGGTAACAACCACCCAGTAAGGATAATGGAAAATTCTGTAATAAACTACAGTGTTTTCACTAATAATGCTGGTGTTCTTTAAGAGTGGTATGTTGAGCACTATCCAAAAGATTTTATCAATGTCTAATTAATTCATTGTTCTCTATATTGCTTATCAGATTTTTGAAATATTATCCACAAATTTTCCTAAGTTATTCAGGAATTTATAATGATGTTTGAGTAATGCTCACTGAAAGTAAAATCCCATGCATTTGCATTTTCCTTATTTCCTTCTTTTTCCTTCATCTTGTTCAGGGTTTTTTTGGGGGGGGCAGGGGGTGGAGGAGAGTTTATGTGATGAAATCTGTCAGCTGCATCACGTCTGGTTTCATTGTGACGTGGTTTAACCTCATACAGAAATGAGGACCCACACAGCTGTTCACTCACTCCCAAAACTCAGCAGGACAGGGGAAGAGAAATGCAAGCGTAAGTGAGAAAATTCGTGGGCCAAGATAAGAACAGTTTAATAATTACAATAAAATAAAACCTTTTAATGAGAAGGAAAGTAAAAAGGGGAGAGAAATAAAAGCCAAGAAAGATAAGTGATGAAAATGTAAACAATTGTTCTGCACCAAATGACCGCAGCCCAACCAGGCCCTGAGCAGCCCTTGCCCCAGCCAACCTTGCCCCTTGCTGAGCATAGACCACAGAGTATGGGCTCTGCCTTGGGTCGCTTGGGGTCAGCTGTCCCAGCTGTGTCCCCTCCCAACTCCTTGTACACCCCTATCTGGGTGGGGCGAGAGGCAGCAAAGGCCAAAACACTGTGCAAGCACTGCATAGCAATGACTGAAACATCCCTGAGTTATCAACACTGTTTCAGCACAAATCCAACCACAGCTCTGTACTAGGTGCTGAGCAGAAAACTAACTCTATCCCAGCCTAAACCAGCACGTATTCTGATACTGCAAAACTTAGCATTGTGAACACAAAACCATGAACGTACTACTTAAAATTAAAAGGCTTGTAGTTTGGAGAAAATTAATTTATATAACAGTCCAGAAATACACTAAATATTATTGTGGATAGATGAAGCAATTTCTTACTAATGTATGGTCATAAAACTTTACAAAGCAGTGGAAAGCATATGGCTACCCTGTGAGATAGAGTAAGTTTAACTCTATTAGTGTTTAATTTTATTTCTTTTACACAAATAGTGTTATAATTCAGGAAGAAATAGGAAGTAATACTAGACCATGAAGTGTGTGTAACAAGCCAGTGTTCTGCTTTTCACCACCCCTTGACAGAAAAAGTGGAATCCACAACTGCCAATGTAAAGATGAGACATCTCATATCACTGAAATGAGATACTATGAAGTGTAGATCCAGAAAGAAAATATTTTGCAGGAATGAAATATCATCTGCAAAATCTGTTTTCATTCAACATTCCCCTTTTGAGAATGCTTTAGTAGTTTTTATGATGTTCTTTACTTGCACATAACTGCTGACTTTGAAGTAAAAATTGAAACTCAGTGTATCACATTTCTCATATATATATACAACTGACTTTCAGCAAAATACTTAGAGAGATAAGCTCATTATTGATGTTTATCCACGAGAAGTATGTAGTAAAGATCCAGACAACCTAGTAGTGACTGTATAACCATAACCTTTTGAGTCAATTAAGGCTAGAGGAAGCTATTCTTCAGCTCAAAACTTCAGCCGAGAATCAGTGAGCTGGATGCCCATACTGTAGGAAGGAAGCTGATGTATGCTGACTCTGCATCTGCTCTTAGATGTTTTAATGGATATACCATACACTGTAGGAAGAGATACATTTCAATTGTTCATGGCATTTTTTGATACACTATTGACTTGGGCTTTAGTGTCAATTTGTGTCTCACAATACAAGAAGGCTTATGAAAAATCAGTAAATATTAAGCTTGCCCGTGATATGCTTGGGTTTGTGGGGTTTTTTTGAATAATTATCAGATGAGTATTTTCTACCTCCAGAGAAAATTTTCTGTGATGAGAAAGATTGTTTTGTCACTGAAAGATCAATAATGTGCTTGGATTTTAGATCAGTTCTTCATTCTATTTCAAAGCGACTACATTTATACATAATGCAGAACTATGACCTTTTGCTAAGCAAATGTGAGGCTCTTATATTTTTCTCCAGAGTTTTTAAACAAATATTTGTGATATTGGTTATTCAGATTTGCTTATTTATGTGATCTTGTCTGGGTAACTCTGCATTTATTTTTGAGAACTGAGTGTTTGCTCTGAAGTGTAGATATTTCTCTGATAAATACAGTTCTTTTAAACACATTTCACATAATAAGCATTGTTACTTAGATTGCCTTACGTTTTTTTTCCCCACCTCAGATAAAACAGATGTCAAAAGGGTTTTGTCTCTGTTTAACTTTTGCCATTTAATCCTAAGAGAAACATCTATAATCATAAGGCCTAGAATTTCAAAGGCACCAAACTAAAATTTATTTAAATACACACACACACACACACATATACTTTTCAATGGAAAGCACTGCTTTAAGCTAAGATGTTTTAAACTATCCGCTTTTTTCTGAAAATATAAATTTGAAAAAACAGGGGCTAAAATCTTTTTTATTTTTGTAAATCTATTTTTCTTTCCCCTTTTATGAGCATCAAAATATTATATTCAGAATTTAATTTTTTTCAACAAATTAAATCGTGGTTTGCTCAGAGAATTTTAGCTTAATGTATTTTATTCTGTTGGTTTTGTTAAAATACAGGGGCAATAAACTAGTCTTTTACTGAATTGATTCAAAGAGAGTTAGCAACTCACAGTGTAGGATCATAGAATAATTTCATTTGGAAAAGAAGCTGAAGATCATCGAGTCCAACCGCCAGCCTAGCCCTACCAAGACCCTCACTAAACTATGTCCCCAAGTGCCACATCTAGATATGTCTACTTTTTTTATTTTCCTTAGTTCTCTGAAACTGCAGTCTAGAAGTCTGTATTCCTTTGAAGTATTTCTTGATTTCCATCTTTTAGAAGAATCTATGTTTTTTTGGTTTCTTAACCAAAAAATGTAGGTCCTTCTAAAAGACGGAAATCAAGAAATACTACAAAGGAATACAGACTTCTTAACCAGAAAACCTTAAATTTGACTGCCTCTTTGTGATTTAGTGAAATAGAGACACCAGAAGTTGTTATCTGAAGGTCCATTCAAGAGCATATACCACCACTGGCATATTACATAAGCCATCAAAAAGTTCTAGGGAAAACAGACTATTCAGACTTTTTTGGAGCTGAGACTCAGTCTGATCTTTAGCCTAAAAATACATTTTTTAATATTATAAAAGTATTCTCTCAGTATTAAGTCAATCTAAAAATTCATAGTACACTTTTGACGGTGGCCAATAGTTGATTTTTAAAGAAGGATGAGTAAGAACAGTATAGGATGACCTAAAGATATCAGCAAGCTTTAATTACTTCCATATTTTTAGCATTAATGTAGTATTTATTTCTCCAAATTCAAATAATTAATCTTTTGTGTTTGTACGATCCTTTTTTGTAAACATGGAGGCCAATTTTCATGTGACTGATTTTTTCTTTCCTTTGAAAGGCTGAAGTTGTGCCAGTTTGCTCTTCCGTGCTGAAGGATCAGGCTTGCTTTATTTGTTTCGGAAGAAGATATTTGTTAGAAGCATGCTTCTGTTTCAATTTGCTCATTTTGACCTTGACTGCACTTTGAAAAATACTGTCTCTAGTCCATAGTAAGTAGACATAGTAAGCTCAAGCATAGACATGGTCCAGAAAGTTTCATGACAAAATGATAAAATACTGCTTGCTTCAGTAGTTATGCTTGTGAGGACTCAGATTATCAGTGCTGCAATTCTCTGGAATGAGCTTATCTTCTCTTGAAATGTGATACTAGGAAATGTATATGTGGTATTTCTATTTTTCTTGTTACAGAAAAATGTAATCGCTTTGCAATCATTAATGTTCCAATCCTCAAAATACTGAGGAAATGTTGGGAAATATTGTTATATTGAACAAATAGAAAAGCTCACATGCAGAAAAAGTTCATCTCTTAGAAATATTTAGATACACAAAAAATGTAAAATAGCACAAAGTGGTCTGTGAGAGCACAATGTCTTACATGGCAAGGTTTTGAAAGTTAGCAGGGTCTAAGGCAAGTGAGAGTGCATAAGCTTGAAGTGCCTAGTCTGATTTTGTTTGTTTTTTAGAAGACCAGAAACAGGAGAGGAGGAGAGTGCTTGTATCCATTTTTTCCTATCATCACATGAGTCAGCAACTCTGGCTTTCCTTTTCAATTGAGCCTTCTTAGTCTGCAGGAACATATTCTAGCTACTAGATTACTGTACTTATTCTTACTACTAGATTACAGGGAATGCAAGGCAGCACTGTAACCTGTACACTAATCTAGATTTTGTATGAAACCTTGGATAAAAGCAGGAACGATTTCAAAATGAGAAGCCATGTTTTGACTCTTCTTACAAAATAGCCAAAATATTAAATCTCATTGGTAGTTATTGTCCTGTTTCTCCCCATAAGGCAGTTACCCCAACTGAAAAGCAGCCCAGTCTTTACAATGGGAAATGAGAGCACCCCACAACGCACTCTTCAGTAGCAGGAGTATCTCCTGGGCCTTCACTGTATCAAGACAAGTGCAAACTTAAAATACCTTCTGACTCTTAGTACCTAAATGCGTTTGAATAACCCTCTAGGTCTCAGATGACTATCTTGTACTTCAGGTACCTAAGTGCATTTTTGGATCTCACTACTTATATTTATTGATTTCAACAGTACTTAAATGCTGTGATGCTTCTGAAATTCTATTCATCTTCTATCTGTATTTTTAGAGAGCTATTTCTTTTAAAACCCATCACACAGCAAAAAAAATCTGAACCTGGATTAGCTGAATCACGGGATGGCCAATCTAATCAATGATGTGGACTTCCTCACTAATCATGCATCTTCTAATGTACATACAGTTAAATAATAAAAGTCCATTGCAGTAGCCTGAGTAACTCCATATACTTACTTTAATACAGCCCAGTGAACCAAAATGTCAACTGATGAAAATAACTATTTTACACTATGTATAACATTTTTATTTACAGATATTTTAATTTCTTTTTCCTGTATACAATTTTTCTCTTTATATTTTTTTCTCCATGGAACAATTAAATTTAGTTTAGAATTTATGGAAATACAACCAGTGTCTATTCACTCAGTTTTACATTAGCACAAAGGCACTGATCCTCTTAAGAAAATGTATTTTAAAAATTCATTTAATACATATTAGGGTAAAACCCTTTTATTATTAAAAAATTATTTTACACTGTACAGGTACTAATAACAGCAACAACACAGGGTTTTTTTTGGTCAAAAAAAGGTATTTTAAACATGTTGAGGCAAGACATGAAATATTTGTCTTTTAGTTAAAATGGTTACTTTGGCCAGAAACAAATTCCCAAACCCCACAGAAATCCCATAAAACTGTGTTCTTATAAAGATGATTTCAGCTACACTGCATTTCAAAAGAAGAGCAAACAGGAAAATATTTATCCACAAAACATACAAGAACACTATGTACAGTATGTAATCTTGGAACCACTGTGTTGCATAAAGTTGAAAATGGTTGAAAAAGAACAGCAAAAGCTAAAATTGTCCAAGAAAAAAGAAAAAGCTCAAAAAAATTTATTTGCAAGCTACACACTTCTCGTGGAAAATGGTATATTTTTTGCCCCTACTTTCTAATAATTAGAGAAATAAAAGTATGAAAGTAAAGAGGGAAGAATGAGAGACTGAAAAAGAGAGAGAAGAGGAGAGAAGATCACCAGTCCTGGGTCCAGACCACCTGGGCTTTGTGGGGGTACCTTTTTATAGGTAAGTTTTCCCCACCATGGGCTTAGGTTTCTCATTCTTCATGTAAATGACTTAGCATGCACAGTCCATTCTTCTGGACTTTCCTGGAAATAGGCTGAGGGGCTTTGAGGGTCTCTTCTTGGTCTTGTTCCCCCTCTATGGGTCTTGTTCCCTCCTTGATCCTATTCCTGTACTTCCGCTGGTTTGTGTTATGCAGTCTCCATTGACCAGAACAGGCAAGTTTGCCTCAGAAAAATGCTGCCTCACCTCCCCTTTCCAGCCACACCCTGTTCTAACACACTGGAATGGCCATCACTGTTTGAGGCAGAGCAACACATGAACTCTTCACTGTCCAGGTTTACTACAGTTGCACAAAGAGGCTGTGGATGCCCATCCGTGGAAGTGCTCAAGACCATGAGGTTGGATGGGGCTCAGAGCAACCTGGTCTAGTGGAAGGTGTCTCTGCCCATGGAAGGGGGGTTGAAACTCAATGATCTCTAAGGTCCCTACTAACCCAAACCATTCTATGATTCTGTGAATATTTAAAAAGATATTAAGGCAGATATCTTAAGTGGTTTATAAAGATTCATAAAGGAGAAAATGACTGAGACATCAGCTGTGACATTCACATGAGACACATTAATTATAGCTTTCTTGTCAATCAGTATTATGGTATGTTTAACCATATATATAATGGTTAAACATACCATAATACCAATATAAAAGGGGCACATTGAACCAAGAAGAAAATGTAGTGTTATACTGAACAAGGGGCAGCATAAGAGACAGCAGAACCTGAATTGATGCTAGCTGCATTATATTTCCCTTCCTCTACAACAAAACACATATTTTTAAGGTACTGTAAGACAGTAGAAAAAGTCAAAGACTACTTAGCAATTTCCAGTAATGAAGGCAAAAGTAAAGAATCATTTGACAAAAATG
This sequence comes from Struthidea cinerea, assembly GCA_013397865.1. Lineage (NCBI taxonomy): Eukaryota > Metazoa > Chordata > Aves > Passeriformes > Corcoracidae > Struthidea > Struthidea cinerea. Next base: position 86,292 of record VZTI01005122.1, read on the forward strand.
TTCTTTTCCTACTCTTACTTGCTGTTTAGGTCAAGTAACTAGCACGTCAGTGTAAGTAGTACCTCATGTCTCATTTAACAAAGCAGATATATACAAACCAAACTACACTTCGGCTTTCAACAAGGTAGAAGATCTGTACAGACATTCATTCTGCATCTCCATCTTTCATTGTTGCCTTTTTTTTTCAAGGTCTGGCTTACTGCAAGACATTTCTGCGAAAGGAATTAAAATATAAACAATTTTTCTCCCTTTCTGTGACATAGCCTCTCAAACTGACAAAAGCTAACAGGTTTATCTGTGGGAAAAGAACACTCTTCATAAAAATTACAATTTGTGCCTGCAGGTCAGAGGGAGCCTTTGTCTCCCTGTACAAAATACAAAGATGACACAATGACATTTATCTCCGTGGGGCTCCTCTAACAATATTTCTAATGGAGAACAATATATTATACTTCTCTAACAAAACACTAAACTGACTGCAGGTCTCAGAAAATGTTTTTCTAAAAGTGTGATACATTGCACAATACACTACAGACATTGAAACTACCCACATTAAGTTTTTGTTCAATTAAATTAGAATAGATTAGATGTCACTCATGAATTTTCTTCTGCTCTTCTACAGTAATTCATTTAATTGGCCTCAATGATCAACTCTGGGGTTTCTCATCTCCAGTGAATTTGTTCTGCTCAGGGGCAGAGTTTGCAAGAGATATATCAATTCTGAACACTTTTCTTCAGTTCAGTCCACGTTCTCAAGTAATTACATGACTAGACATGCATTTCAGCAAAAGTCACCAAAAAAACCCATCATCCAGGCAATTTAAAAAATATTACTTCTTTAAAGCTCCTAATTAATTTCTACCTATTCAGCAAGGCAAGTCTTTAAATTTATTTCACATTAGATTATTTTCCATTATGTAATGTCCACAATTAAAAGAATATAACCAGCTACAATATTGCAGTTAGCACATGATATTTCTATTTGAAAACAGTGGATATACAGAGTTAACAGCAATAATATATGGCAATATTGCTAAAAGTATCGATCAGTAGAACACAAGGATCACACTGGGTTTTTTGTGGCTGTTCTTTTTAAAATACTATTTAAAGCAGAGAAGGATGGGCAGTAGGAAACTTTCACAAGAGGGAGAAAAAGGAAGAAAATCATGCCTCTTTAAAGCTAGACCCAGAGAGGCTAAAAAAGCTCAGATGGATTTATATCTCTTTCCATTATGTTCCTACATGACCTCTTAGACTGGTCACAAAGTAAAAATGTTAATTACAGAACTCTTACCTGCATTTTATAGGAAGGATTGATTGAACTAAATTTTTTGTGAAAATATGAAGTCCAGGTATTTTTATGAAATAATTTTGAGACTGTTTAGGATACCAGTAAACGTGGAGCTTAATACGCAGAGACAGAAAGAGTAATCAGAGCTAAGAAAGCTGCTAGGAAGGTGAAAGGAATTTTTTTAGTTGGGAGTCTCCGTTCTCAGGAAGGACTTTAGACTCTGACATGTGTCAAAGGTGCAACACATCAAGATGCAAGCAATCAAGATTTCTGGTGTGTGGGGGGGTATTTTTCTGGTACAAGTATCACGGTGATGGACATGGGAGCGGGCATGTACTCTGAGCAATCTTTAATGCCCTCCTAAACATGTTTTTTTATATTCTGTACATACACATGTTGGTTTGTTCTCTGTATGAAAATAAGTATAGGAGCTTCTCTTAAGTCTGTGAAAGAATTGTATTTCTAAACTTATAACTTTCCAGTTTATACTAAAATACATTTTATTTTATGGTTGCTGTCAACAGGAACTGAAAAGTCTCCAAGTGCCAACATTTTCTAACGTGGATATTGGTCAATTGGTTTAAAAGTTGATGAAATAGAGCAAAACAATTGTTAGATGTTTGAGGACTTAGGAATTCTCTTTTTAGGTAGTGACTGTTGCTTCAATTAAAAAAATATACTTGATTCAGTTATTCCTGATTGAGCAATCTGCCAATGAGCCAATCTGGAGCTACGCCTGAATTTTCTTAATACCCCTCAAAATGGAGGTTTCACAGCAGTCTGCAATGAACCGTCAGCTCATTGCAGGATCAAAGTAGTAATCATGTCTCTCCTCATCTAAGCTGTTGCATTTCAGAGTTAATTTATGCCTGAACAGTCCTCTAAAGACAAGCAAAGGACCATGTAGAATGGATGGAATGAGAAAGGTCCTTTTAGAAAATCCAAACATATTTAACAGGCTGATGATATCTGGATTTAAGTTTGGGTCTGTGTATCAGGAGAATACTTTGGAATTGTATTTCAAACCTAGGTCCAGTACGGATTATTTCCAAAGGGTGCAGTTCTTCAGGAATAAACTGCTCCAGTGTGTCCCCCATGGGGTCACAAGTCCTGTCGTCAAACCTGCTCCAGCAAGGGCTTCTCTCTCCACAGAGCCACAGGTACTCCCAGGAGCCTGCTCCAGTGTGGCCTTCCCATGGAGTCACAGGCTCTTTTGGGCATCCATCTGCTACAGTATGGGGTCCTCCACAAATTGCTGGTGGATATCTGCTCCACTGTGGACTTCCATGAGCTACAGGGGGACATCTGCCTCCCCATAATCTTCATCATGGGCTGCACAGGAACCTCCGAAACCTGAACCATCCCATTCCTCTCCCTCTTAACTCACCTTGATGTCTGCAAATTTGTTTCTCACATATTGTCACTTTCCTCTTCAAGTTACATTTGTGCAGAAGATTTTTTCCCCTCCGTAGCTATGTTATCCCAGAGGCACTACTATCACCACTGATGGGCTTGACCTTGGCCAGCACCAGGCCCATCCTGGAGCTGGTTGGTGTTGGCTCTGTAGGACATGGGGGAAGCTTCTGGCAGCTTCTCAGATAAGCCACCCCTGCAGCACCCCACATCCAAAACCCTGCCATGGAAACCCAATAAATTTCACTCTCACCTCTGTGAATTACATATTTAAGAATTATCATTGAAATACACATTCGTCACACAATCTTCTCAAATTTCACAAACTTCACTCACATTAAAGAATTGTAATTTATGTAAAAAAGTTGTTTCTCAGATATATTATTCATATTTCATAAGAAAACCTTGATAATTTCAGAAATTGTTTCAACTACTGCAAATATAGGCAACATAGGTATTTGGGCAAACTGTAAGTCTCATCTTACTGTACTTTGGTGCAAATGTTTTTCAGGGAATGCAGAATTGGTTCCCGCTTGTCTCACTTGATTACTGACAGTACTGAAGGCTAAACATGCGTGTATCAAATTCTTCACATTTCAGAAAATGTCATAATTGCAGTTCCAATTTTTTTCTCTACTTAGAAAGTTGTTAATTTATTTGGTAATAAATTTATTGCAATTTTATTTACAACATGATTATAATATTTGTATGCACATAGATTGGTATTGTGGAATTTAATTATTTTAAATAAAAAGCTTTTACAAATTCTAAAATGAAAACTTCTGTAAGAAAATAGGAGAAAAAATATAAATGCACCATTATGGACTATGATCATATTTTCAAGGAATACTTAATTTGATTGAAATGCCATTTATAATTGGGAAAATAAATACTTTGTGGAATATGTTGTATTTGTCAGGCTAGACTGTTTTAGAGGTCTTTGTTAGATAATAAAGTTTATTCTTCAAATTTTTGTGTAGGATAGATATGTTCATTTTGCCTTAAGTAATACACATCTCAAAATTATATATGAGGCATTGCCTTTCCTGAGTGTATAGCAATAGAGGTTTTTTCCTAATTATAGAGAAGCTTAGCAGAAAAGAGGAGGGAAAAAATTGTTGGTGAGAAAAATCCACGCAAGAACGATAGTGAAATTTAAAGCTGGGAAGACTCTACTCTTCAGTTCTTGGCACTGAGGATTTTATGCTCTGGTCAAAAGAAGTAAGATCAAAAGATAGCAGCCTATTAAGAGGAGAACCCTACAGTGAGGCAGAAGCTGTCAGCTGCTTGAGGCTGACATGGGCATACTGAGAATTGAGATTTATGATAGATGAGAATTTACTGGGTTCTCAAACACCAGTATGCACCATATTTGCGTAGAGGCTGAAGGGAATGCCAAACACAAGTCAGTTAATAATTGTATTTTTGCTTCAAAACCACCTCCAGCTGGTCTAAATAATTTAGCAAAACTAACCACACTTCATTTATAAGTGTCTGCTCTACAGTTGCACAATCCTGTTATTTTCCAAGGCTTTCAAAGAAAAATATTCAAGACACCAGGAAAATTACACTATTTCTAATTTTAAAGTTAGTAGTCAAATGACTTCAAAGACTGTAACAAGAATGATCTGTTCACAGAGAAATAGAGGTTTAAGTCAGCTACTTTGATCAGACACAATGATGGAACTGAGCAACAAAAGCCAAAGCTGACTCAGGGACCCCTTATTCTGAAAGTTGTACTTCAGAAATGAGAGGTCCTCAACTCAGGTCCTCAACAGTAAATATTCTGTGGTAAGGAAGAACATTTTCATTTTCAAAATAATAGAAAATTTAAGTTTTGGAAAGATCTTCTTCTAGATGGCAGAAATCAGGATGAAATCTTCTGTGTGTATGAATTATCTTGATCAGTCTAGCATGTGATCCTCCACTTTTCTCTAAAATAAGACTTGGGGTCAGAAAAAAATCCTTCTGGGCTAGAAATGTCTAATAAAAATGCTTGTAAGATTCAGCAGGATGGTTTAACATATATTTATATAAACAGCATGGTAAAGCACAACTATTTGTTATATAAATACTCAGTACATTTCTTCTTACTCTTTGATGTTTTTTCCCCAGATTTTCCCCACCTTTTCTGCCTTAACAGCCTACATATAAATAATCTGTTTAGATAAAAATGAATCAAACTTTATTCATACTTGAACACTGGTTTTAACAACAAGAAGGAAAATTATTTTTTAATAATAGAAGCTGAAATTGAGTCCCAACAAGTTTGTTCGTCATGTGGTCTACTATAGCTGCTACAAAAGGTGTGCTTCAACTGTTTTAGCTGTTTTAGCCATTTTAATTTAATTTAGGAAAAAAAAACCAACTCAGGTTCTTACAGTTTCCCAAAGGAATCTACTAGGTAGTGTAATGGACTTAATAGAAAATGGTTTTCAATACAAAAGTTTCATGCTTGGATTCATCCCACTATTTCCAGAATTTCCACTTATTTCTCAGAAACAACAGTTTATTGAAGAGGAGGACTGTGATATTGACACTATTGAAACACATATAAGTTGTGATGGTTTTCTCTTAACAGTCATTTATTCTGTATTCCATTAATCATTGCATGATAAATGAAGACGGTGAAATACAGGACAGAGTTTTCAATTATGTCTATGGTGATACACACATTCTATGCAAATGTATTTTATGTTTTGTTTTGCTTTACAAAATCTGTATAGTTTTGATATGCTGCAGTCTATTTGGAGTGTGTAACGTGTTTGATTTGTCCCTGCCTGTTGGTTCCATACTGTTAAAAAAATGCAGCTCTAGAACTGACAGGAGAAAAATGCGCTCTTAATTTTGGACCATTCAAGTGAAGAATCGTGAATGCCCTAGAATGATAATTACAGCACTCTGTTGTGAATGCAAGCAGCTGAATTCCACCTCTCTTGCATATATAATTTAGGAGTTTTAGTCAGTGAATTTTCAATGTGCACTGAAAAACCTGGAAGCAAATATATAAATGCTGTGCTCCCTTTTTAATCCCCTGTAACCTGTAAATTTGTTTTATCTGAACCTATAATTTGTCCATACCTGACTACAACAATCCCACACTTTATAAAGGAAAAATAGAGCTTTACCTCTCTTTTCATTGTATCCCTAATAAAATTCCATTGTGTTTCACTTTTATAGTACCATACAGCAAAGTAGAAATGGTCTTGGTGAAAACGACTGAATTTATTCACTCATTTAGCACAAATTGTTACTTTGGACTAAAAAATAAGGAGGCTGCTTTTCCAACTCCTTGTTAAAATAGCATCACCATGTTGTTTGGTCCTACTTTCAGGAGAGAACTGAGTGGCTTAAACTCTGCGTTGATGTTGACAAGGTGAAGCCCTAGTTCAGGTGACTTCTGGTATAGAAACATCTCTAAACTTAGTTTTTTAAATGACTTGCCTTCAGACTGGGGGAAAAAGAATGCATCTGTAGCCTGATGACAGGGATATTCCTCCACAGGGGAAAAAGAAGAAATTATATACTTGAATATTGTGAAATAAGCTGCCTTGCTTTTGGGAAAATATTTCAACCAGAATTTTATGTTTTGCACTTCTTTTGATTGCACAAAAATATTTGGAGTTGCTGAAAGTTTTCCCAGCCTAAAACAAGTATAATACAATTCAGTTCTTTTGATGTAAGATATTCTCCATGGATACCACAACATCAGATAACTTTACCTAAGTTTAGATGTGTTTCTGAAAATGTGTAGGCATCCAAATTTAGGCAAGTAGTTCATATCAGAGGCAAAAATTCATTTTAGACTGTTCAAGTTGAAGTAGTTCTGGAAAATAGGTTCTTTAGTGTTTTTTTAAATGAGATCTACATACCCTGACCTTCCTAAATGCCTAAATACATGACTTGGGATAGTCTAAAGTCATTTAGATAGTTTCAAGCATTTAGTCTGCACCTTAAAACATTTCCACATAAGGGTTCCATGAGCTTAAGCAAGCCAGTCTTTCAGAACACAGTATAATTGCATAGGACTTAAGAAAGTGACACTCTATTTCCATAGTCTAAGAGCTCATTCATTGTATACTGAGACTGTGAGGAGAAAAGGAATTTTTGCCATGATACTTGAAATTACTTTGAGAGCATTACATACTGGAAAGAAAAGTTTTGCATTCTCCTTTACTATAATAAAGCATTTAATACATTGTTTCACCCCAGGCATGATCATCCTCCCAGCAAAATAGTAAAAATTTTTATTGACTTCACTTATTTTACAGAAAAAATAAGGAAATATTACTGAACTCTGTAGAGTCCCATGAGATTTATTTTTAGGGGATGACAATCATTTATGCTATTTTTATATTTTAAGACATGAAGTGCAGCTATTTTTGGAGTTTGAATTTGATAGTGACAAGCATCAGTTTATTTTTAATTGCATAAAATTTAAATAAAAATCATCAAATTAAATTAGGGTGGTCATGTGTTTCAGACACATTATTAAGGTAAGATATCATGCAGCTGTCAAAACTTACTGTCTTGGGCAGTCAATATTTTGTAAAGCAATCTGTCAGCTTTTAAAATGCAGTGTAACTAACTTGTGTATCCTTGTATTTCTATGCAGTGTTACAACAGCTACAGCTCAGTGGCTGCTTTGAATTTGACAACAGAGCCATTAATGTACAACTCTGCAAAAAGCCACAGCCTGCTCTTGCTTTAGGATTACTTCAAAGGGACCCTTTGAACCTTTTCTAACATCACACCATCACTGCCAGAATAGAAACTATATAGACATACTCAGTTATAGTTTTGGGAATAATTTTCTGTATTTTCCTTAAGTTGTCAAAAAAAAAAAACACCAAAAATCAGCAAGAGTCATCTGCAACAGTACAGAAATTAATCTAAAATTCCAATAACTTCTTGTGGCCCAAAGAAGGTGATGTACAATGATGAGATTATAACAGTGACAATACATACAAAATAGGGTTGAGATTTCTTGCTGGAGTCTTAGCTCCCACTTCTACTATTTACAGAACTTGCAACTGTTCATGTGCATAATTTTGCAAACATGAGATGGACTTAAGATTGCATCTTTAAAATAGGAATAACTAAATGAGATGTACTAGGGGACCTGACTTTTCAAAATGAGTTTTAGAATCTTGTGTCCCTTGTGATAACTGAGCCCCAGAAGGATTGATGGGAGTTACTCTCTTCAAAAATATATTATGAACATATAACTACTGTTCACAATTCACATTTGAACAGAAAATACTATTGAAGACATTGCAAGGAGTAGAAATACTACTTGGAAATTCCTGACTTGCCTCTCACAGTTATTTCTTTAGATTCTGTATATTCCTATGAGTGAGCTACAGTCTGAATTTGCTGCGTTCTGTCTTATCCTGCTGGGTCTTTTTCATTTTGAGAGGTAATGGTGCCTTAGGTTTCAACATTTCAGGATCTCTAGATATGTCTGGATTGCATCTGTCTCTTTTTTTCTATTCTGTGGTCCTCTTTTAATACAAAAAACCTGATTAAATGGTTCAAGTTTAAACATACAAGAACGACCATAGTCATCTTTGATCATCTTTCTTAAATTAGTACTCCCAAGAAATGTGGGGTTTTTTTGCAGGCACAGAAATTTAATCATAAATCCTAACCTGCAGATTTATAAACTGCATCTGTTTACATACATATTTCTTATGTAGTATAACGATAAGACTGTTCGAAATTTGCACTGCTGGTTACAAAATGCTAATAGGCAAAATACAGTTCCTGTCTGCTAATTAGAGATGCATTATATAAAAACAATACGTTGATGTAAAAGTGGCTTATTTTCCAGTAATAAGAACTGCCTATATCCTAATTTGCTTCACACAGCATGTTTCCTGAAGTTGGAAATTTCAGGTACCTCCCTTTCCCACATGTTTTCCGATACTAGACTATCTTTTCCACATCAGGATTAAGTCACACTTTTTATTCACCACGAGACCTGAACTAGCACCTCAGAGGCACCTACCATTACTCCCTTTCTATCCATTCCAGCAACATGTGCAGTTTAGCTAAATCAAGGAAAAATTACAGTATCAAATGTTTTTCTTCCACAGTTAACCCAGACACTTGTACAACTCATTATCAGTATTAAATAAATCATTGAGGCCTTTTTTGTGACCATGAGACAGGTAGTCTGTAAGCAACTCTTTAACAGAAATCATAGAATTGCAGTGGTAGTTCTCTCTGTCATCCAACAGTTCTTTCAAGAATGGGTTCAAAAAACCTTTACTAGGAGCAAGGAACTCCAAATTTTCTAACATATCCTAAATACTGTAGAAATACAGACTCCTTCAAATGTAAAAAATTATGAAAACATATAGAGAGAGAATGTTATAGAGCATGTATTAATACTTACAGATTTTCTAGACATTTCATATAACTCTGTATAAAATAAGGTTTCTAATTTAAATTAAGCCATAAAAGATTTCAAAGGAAGTAGAATCAAAGGCTAAGTGCAAGATCCTGCACACGGGTCAGGGCAATCCCAAGCACAAATTCAGGCTGGGTAGAGAACAGATTGAAAGTAGATGAGAGGAGAAGGGTGTGGGGGTGCTGGCTCATGAGAAGCTCAACATGACCCGGGAATGTGTGCATGCATCTCAGAAAAACAACATGTGTCCTCGTCTGCATCAAAAGCAATGTGACCGGAAGGTTGAGGGCGGCGATTCTCCCCCTCTACTCTGTTCTTGTGAGATCCCACCTTAAATACTGCATCCATCTCTGGAGTCCCCAAAATGAAAAGGACACAGGCCTGCTGAAGCAAGTCCAGAGGACCATGAAGATCAGATGGCTGGAGCACCTCCCCCATGAAGACAGACTGAGAGAGTTGGGGCTGTTCTGCCTGGAGAAGAGAAGGCTCCAGGGTCACCTTATTTCAATCTTCCAGTACCTAAAGGGGGCCCAAAAGAAAACTGGAGAAGGACATCTTAAAGAGCATGAAACGACAGGACAAGGGGTGATGGCTTTAAATTGAAAGAGAGAAGATTTAGATGAGATATTAGGAAGGAATTCTTTTAGTGACAGGGTGGTGAGACATTGGGACAGGCTGCCTGGACAAGCTGTGGATGTCTCATTCCTGGATATGCAAGGCCAGGGTGGATAGGGCTTGGAGCAACCTGGTGTAGTGACAGGTGTCGCTGTCCATTCAGGGGTTTGGAACTTGATAATCTTTAAAGTCCCTTCCAGCCCAAGCAATTTTATGTTTCTGTGGAATGAAATCATGCAAAAGACTAGAAAACCTCAGTTTTTCCCTGGCCAATTTACAACAGCAGCAGAACAAGCTGTTTTAAATAACCACAGATTATAAAGGTTATGCTAGAGGTTAACTCATGTCTGCCTAAAGCCAACACAAGGAAACAAATATCTTCACATCCCACAGAGCTTGATATTAATGGTTACACAATAAAAATAAACTCTATCCTGGAGTTTTGTTTCTTTAGTGTGTTTATGAAGTTTCTACCTGCATTAGCAATGAGATGTTCATTTCATCACAGCATAACTGATTGGGAAAGATGAGTCCCAACATACCAGCCACCTGAGAACTTTTATTAATTTAAATCAGATATTCTTTGGTAATGAAGATATTTTTCTTAGATTTTATAAATTTAATATTTATATATTGATTTCAAGCACTGTTTCTATTATATTATTTTGATTCTATGAAATAGTGTTAATTTTTTTTTTAGTAATGTTCTTTTAAAATGAATTATTTTTCATTAAGAATGGGCTCTTTTAGTTCTCAGCTCATTCCATAGCTTTCAATACTATTACTGCTTCTCATTCCTTTATGATAAGCATTATACAAGCAAAATAGCATTATTCTTCAATTAGGACAAGCCCGTTCTTATTTATAGCCCAATATCCCACGATGACAATATCACTTTAGCATGACAATGTCCTCCTTAAATGAAATGGCTGGATCTCCGTAATTTCTTGTCATTTATATATGTTGCCTTAGTTCTTTTAAATATTCTTAGCAGCTTGAAATGTTCATCCCATGATTTTCAGGTGAAGGTCAAAGGTAACTTGCTTGAAGATAACTCCATTAAAAAACATAACAAAGAACCTACCACATTCTGTTAATTTAGAAGGCTAACATGGTCAAAAAGAAAACACTTGTCAACACACCCTGAGAACACTGGACTCTGACAAGTCTAAGGAGTATATGACACATTTATCTTCCAGTTTAACTCAAGTAACATGTCTCTACTGTTACACTCCTGGTTGTCTTATGAAAAACCATCAAACTTATCCATGGGAATGAATAAGTTTATTTTGAAATTAAATTAAAATTCCCCCTGTGTTTCAGCTTATTCAATAAGCTTTGTTCAAGTACATTTACTTTATTTGGCAATAAATGGATTTCAGTAAATATATATTGGTAAATATATACTGATAACGGTAGTAAATATATACAGATTTTTTCTTCAATAAAACATAATTATTGAATCCAATTTATACTAATGCACTGGACAATAAAATTTGAAAAAAAAAATACAATAATGTGAGGGGAAAAGCCAGTTCTCTTCAAGTCAGTGTTAGCCATATCACAATAAAAATGCAGCCATTCATTTTTTCTTTGAATGTTTAAAAGTCACTTCAAGTTGTTACACCTATGTATAGAAATTTCTGATGATGTCAGTTTCTCTATATGCAGTATACAAAGTACTGAGCAAAAGAAAAGCAATGGCAATTCAAGTTCCCTCACCTCTTTTCATCAATGTCTGACTTCAACCTGTTCTCTGTCAGTTTTGGACCACAGTATCACAGAATCATGTAGGTTGGAAAATATCTTTGAGATCACGGAGTCCAAATGCAAACCATAAATCACTACCAAGCTGTCAGTCTTTCCGTGCTTCTGTGGTGGGCTGACCATGGCTGGGTGCCAGGTGCCCACCAAAGCTGCTCCGTTACTCCCCTCCTCAACAGGACAGGGGAGAAAAAATATAATGAAAAGCTCATGAGTCCAGATAAGGACAAGGAGAAATTGCCCACCATTTACCATCATAGGCAAAACAGACAGAGCTTAGGGAAATTGACTGAATGTATTACTAATTAAATCATAGTAAAATAATGAGAAATAAAACACCTTCACCCCTGCTTCTTCCCAGGCTTAACTTCAGTCTCTACCTCCTCCCTCCAGCAGTGCAGGGGAACAGGGAATGGGGGCTGCAGTCAGTTGATCACATGCTGTCCCTGACTCTCCTCCCTCCTCATGGGGAGGACTACTCACACTCTTTCCCTGCTCCATCATAGTGTCTCTCCCACAGGGAAGAGTCCTCCATGAACTTCTCCAACATGAGTCCTTCCCGTGGGCTGCAGTTCTTCATGAATTGCTTCAGCCTGAGTCCCTTCCAGGGGATGCAGTCCTTCAGGAGCAGGCTGCTCTGATGTGGCTTCCCTGTGGGGTCACATGCACTGCCATCAAACCTGCTCCAGCCTGGGCTCTTCTCTCCACAAAGGCCACAGGTTCTGCCAGGAATCTGCTCCATTTCAGACTTCCCAAGGGTCACAGGCTACTTCGGGCATCTACCTTCTCTGACATGGGGTCCACCTACATGGTCTGTAGGTGGATCTCTACTCGTCCATGGAACTCCATAGGCTTCAGGGGGACAGCCTGCCTCACCACGGTCATCACCACAGCTCCTGGGGAATCTGCATGGAGCATCTTCTTCCCCTCCTTCTGCAGTGGCCTTGGTGTTCACAGAGTTGGTCTTACATATTCTCACTCCTCTCTTTCCTGGCTGCTCCTGCTCCCGCACAGTAACGTTTCCCTTTCTTAAATTTGTTACTCCAGAGACACTACCACTGTCACTGATGGGCTTGGTCTTGGCCAGCTGTGGATCTGTCTTCGAGTCGGCTGGTGTAGGCTTACATATAAATGTTATTACTATTGAGCACAGCCTCAGAAACCTTTCTTCCTACAGTTCATTTCCTGCCTGATTGTAGGGGACTGTAATTATTTTCAGAAAAAATCAAACTATTTTTGCTAGTAGCAGTGTCATTACAATTTCAGGGTAGTCTGACATGGTAAAGAGTCAGAAATTGTTTCTCAAACATAATAGTCCATTTAAAACTTCTGCTCTCTTGAGCAACAAGCCTCAGAAGCAAAGCCAAGAGGATAGTAAATTCACTGGGACCTGGAGATTCACCAGGGTTCGGTTTTGTTAATTTTTTTTGTGAATTACAATCAAACAAGATGCATCACTTTACCTGAAAAAAAATATTTGGTAAATATTGGTAAATGAAGAACGCCATGTAATTAAAATATTTTACTTGGAAAATGTTAAATATTTTCATAAAATACTTTTTTAAAAACCCTACTTCAGAATGGTAAATTAATTTTAATGTAACTCTAATATTCTTGAAGCAATTTTACAAATTCAAATGACACCATAAACAAAACACTCTGTTCCTTATTAACAGAGGTTTTATCCCCACCTAAGACAAACTTGAATGGTTTTAGTTCAAGCTATCTCCTCTCACCAATTTACTTTTTTGTCTTTAGGGAACCTAAAAATTCTTTATTTCTCTCTAATAACATTTGGTTCCACTGAAAGACAACAGAAGGACATTTGAGAGACATAAATAAACAGACTGTGAGGATGCCTCATTTCAAGACATGAGGAAGTACACACTAAAATCAGTGTCCACAAATACGAAAATTGTATGAACTTCACCTTCTCTGATGTCAAAATAAAGAAAAACAATAAATTTTAAGAGCAAATCTGCAAAAGTCTTATACTAATTCACTGTCTGCATACACGATTAATGGCTGTGGTGAATGGGTTGTGATTGACAGTGCTCTGCTTAATGGAGATGAGTAGACATGTACTCTGCACACTTATGAAATAATGTATGTTTTGCTGAGTAAGGGTTGAGACTAAATGCTCTATGTAAAGCTGAGAGGAGCAAGAAAGCAATCTGGTTAATTGAATATTTTCCAGGGAACTGCTTAAATAAAAGAATATTGGTCAATACAAAATAATTCTTAATAAATTAATGTTTTAGTATCAGATGAGGTCAAAACTTTTTTAAAATGGTATGCACACAAATGTCGTAACAATCATTTATATTAGAAGTATGTTGAAGAGTTTCTGTAACAGTATATGTAACTGGACAGCTGTGCACAAATGCAAACATATATTTACGTCTTTTAACTCAGTTCTATTTGGAGTGTAATGTGATACTGTTTGCATCACACTATAAGCAGTAAAACTGCCTTTTTCAAGAACACATTCCAATAACATGCCATTTACAACAGATGGAGGTAGAAATAATGCATTAAATAAGGAACAAATATTTACAGCTCTCAGCATATCATGGGCATCCATTAAAATTCAGCCTGCAGTAGGACTAGAATATATTCTTCCTCATGTGATATTTCAGTGTTTGAAGAAAGCATGTCTCCTCTGCCATTACCCTTATCATTCGGCATCATATGATGTCAATTTTTTCCAATAATAATAAAATTACTTGTTTTCTGACATTTCAGCTGAATACAAGTTCTTAATAATATCATAAAGCCATAGTAAAGATTTGAAAAATTCTTTAGTCCACCTTTTATAAATACAGAACATTTTTTCCTAAAGTGTGTGCTTCAGTAAGTAATGCAGGACATTTTGCACAGATCTTTGAAGGACTGAGTTTTAAAGGTAGCAAAAAATAAGTCTATGTTTTTCCTAAAAATCTATTTCAATTATTTAGGGGGACAGTCCAGACTTTGTTTTAACTTCCTTTATATTCATCAGAGTTGACTGAACTATAAACTATGCTTCAGCAGCTAAATTATGTATTTTAGGGTAAAATTATTTTAAATGTTTTTGATTGACTCATGAAAGAGAAAAGGTTCTTGGAAACAGTCAGTATGGATCAGCTAGGGATGAACCACCACTCTAATCAACTTCTCCAATCAAATGTCCAGATCTTCATGTGAAGAGAAAGCAATCAAAGGGTCTCCCAATACCTATGCAGAGTACATGAAGAATACGGATTCAGAATTTCCACAGCAGTGCATGACAGGAGAATTAGAAGCAATAGGCTTTAGTTGAGACAGGATAGACTCAATCTGAAGGTAAGGAAAACTTTTCCATCATTAAGAGCTGGAAGAGGTTGTCCAAAGACATGATGAAGTCTTCATCTTTGAAAGTTTTCAAGATCTGACCGAAACAAGTGCTGAGAAACCCAGTCCAATATTGTAGATAAACCTGTTTTCAGCAGGAAGTTGGATCAACAGCCTCCTCAGGTCCCTTCCAATCTTAAAATTCTGTGATTCTAATTAGGGATAATCAGGTGATGGACCTGAAAAGTATGTCCTGATCTGAACTAAAGTACTAATATTGGTGAATCCCATAGACATATACTGTATACTGAATTAGTGTTGATATAGGAAATACAGGAAATAATGCATCATAAACTCAAGTTCTTTGAAATTGTCAAAAAGTATTCAGATGAAGATAACAATGCTGCAATTGCACTCATGAATTTAAAAAAGAAATTTGGACACTGACCTTCACCAAACTTTGATAGAAACAGATGAGAAGAGGCATGATCTCTTCATGGTTAGTATATTCGGAAGGTAAGAAACAAAGACAGAAATAAGAAATTAATTTTTTAAGGGAAGAAGATAGACAGCATACATCTGTGCTATGGACCCTAATGTAAAGATATTATGCTCTCACAAAAGAAATGGGAAAATAATTGACAAAATTCAATGCTCCTACCAAATTATTCAAGTTAATCAGTGTAATGCTGGCTTTAAACTATAATTGGATAATGAAATAACAGGGGAAATTCAGTATTAATAAAAACAACATAAAGAGTATTTAGAAAAGCAGTTCTAATTATGCATGCATAACGATAAGTCTTAGTCATTAAAAGTCAGGAAACAAACCTTAGAAAGACTTTTGAACATGTTCTGAAATTGTCCGTGACAGCTGAAAGTGGTACTAGAATGTTAGGAAGCAAAACCCAATATAATTATATAATTATGTTAATCTTCAATGCACCTGGATCTTCAATATTGTGATCAAGTCTAGTCTCCCGGTTTCCAAATGAACCAAAAAGATACAGAACACATTGACAAAATTATCACTGAAGTGGAAATCAATTTCTGAGATTCCCTGAAATGGGAGTGAAAAAAGGGAAATAATGACATATTAGTGTATAGTAAATAGGTCATGCAAGACTAACATTTATAGTCAAAATAAGCTGTAATAAAGGTCTATAAATGCCATGCCTGGTATAAAAAGGCTGAATAGCAAAAGCCCACCTGTTACACATCTTAACTCAAGAAGGAGGCAGCAATCAATGTAGTAATGAAATGGTTGAAATGAAACAATAAAAAATACTTTTTCATCTGTGAGAAAATTCCATCACAGAGTTTAGAAAACAGTGGGGGCCTCCAGTATGAGTATCTTTAAGGTCAATTAAACACATTTGAGTAAGACAGTTCCATCAAGACCTATGAAATCAGAAGGTCTTAATGGAAATATTCAGCTCTGAAAACTGATAAACCTCTAGTTGCCCAAAGTTAGGAAGATATTTCAAGGAAATGGTATCTTCTGTATGTGAATCTTCCCTATTTTTTTTTTTTTAAGACTTTAATTTGCTATCCAAGGCTTCCACAACAGGTTATATTTTATTAATGACAAATGCCTATTTTGCTTTATTTTGATATACCATAGAACTTCACTTCAAATCCAATATATTGATAAGGGTTAAATTGCATATTTAGATTTAAACATGCCTTTAATGAGGTAAAACCAACAGGACATAAGTGTGTCTTTGAATGTCTTGACTTGGACAAATTATTATTTCTCATTTTAACTGTGACATGGATCCGTATTTTAGAAGATGATAAACATACTACCCATCCTCCAAAGACTGTTATAGATGCTGGCAACCCAAAACCCCCATTTTTTAGAATGCTTGAGACAATCCATATTCATGTAAATCTTGTACTTAATTATTACATGAGCAAAACCACTTCTACTAAAGATAGCTTTCTTTTCTATTGCTCCCCTGCAATAACTCTCGTATGAGAGAGCCTGATGATAGCTATCTGTGCTAAATGACTGATCAGTACAAAGATGTTAGCAACTTTGCAGCCCTGCAGGATAGCAATCCATCTCTGTATCTAACACCTGCTTAATGGACCATAGGACATTTCTAAATCTCTCTACTGACATATTTGAGAAGGCCACCCTAGTGTTATGCAGCAATGAAGCTGGTTTTACTGAGACAAGACTTTCTATTTGCCTACTGGAAAACAAAATTTGGTGCATGTAAAACCTCTTTGAAGCAACTGTTGATGTTTTTCAGTACCTGCAGTGAAGATTAAATTAGCAGCCATGAGATGTGTTTGTTTTTTTCTCTGCTGGAAACAAAATACATGGCTTTTTCTACAAAGAAATCTCTCAATGTTTCTTGTTTCTCTTGGGAATATTTAGTAATGGATGTATTTATAAACTGACTGTGTATTTCTTGCTAGTGCATGCATATCTAATATGCACAGCAACCTTGACAAGGTTAAAATTTTAAAATACAAACAGTTTTTTATAATTACTTTCATATTACCTCCTCTATTATATGCATATTGGTGTACAGTTTGTTTTCATAAGTCTTGGGGAACCTCCTCTTTCAAAGTTTTAGACAGCAATCTTCCCAAAATCCTAAACTCAGAAGATCCCCCTTTATTCCACATGATGTACATTACTTTGGAAATATAAGTCATTCGCATACTTTCATCTTCCCAAGTAAATGTCAAAGTTTACCTGTTAATAGTCTGATAATTTTCTCTTATTTTCTGTTCATTAATTTCCTTTCAGCTCTTTTTTCTTTATCAACTCCTTCCTTGTTAAGAAGGTGTCAGCAGCATTTAGAAACATTCCAAATAAAACACACACTTTAAAGTGCATAATGGCTGTGAATCACATATAACCTGCCAAAAAAAAAAAATCATAATCTGCCAAAATTATGTAGTCGTGTTCCTGTGTCTTCCTAGTAGTCTCTTTATCCTCTCCTATCTTAAAATCTGCACTTTTTCATACCTATTTCTAAAGGTGCATTGTTTTTTTTGTCATCATACAGTTTTCTGACTACAATGGGATTATAAACCTAAATTAGGTGGTATTTGGAATAATAGTAACTTGAAAGGTTGTTAGTAGGCAGAATAAAGGAGGCAGCAATACACTTAGTTATTTGAGCAAGAAAATTTTTATTTACTTATCTGAAAGTGCCTCACAAAGAATGTAGATAAATATAATTATTTTGATGGTTAATAGTAAATATGGAAACATAGAAGATATAAATGTATTCAATATTGAGTTTCATAGCAAATAGAAATGAGTGACATATCCTAAAACTAGAGGTATACAAAATAAAAATCAGGCACCACACAAAATAAGAAAAGAGATTTATGGTCTTAA
>VZTI01005122.1:104491-138950 GCA_013397865.1 Struthidea cinerea
AGCGAGGAGCATTTCAGATAAAAAAAGAAAGATTTGGAAATACAGAATAGTGACATGAAGGGAAAAGATAAACAAAAGCAGATAAAATGAGCCTCACCTGTGGAAAGGTAGGAAGTACCAAGATGAAAATGGTCATACTCAGTCCGAAGAAGAGTTCTATGACTCATACAACTCCATGTTCCAGAGCTCCGTGTTCCAGAGAGAAAATAGTAAATACCATGGACAATGGAATTGGGAATGAGGTATCAAATACAAAAATGACACTTAAAAATAGGAAAATGTTATCAGAAGGAAAGGAAATTGATGTTCTCACATGGAATAGGAGGAAATACTTAAAAAAAAAAAAAAACAACCTAGGAAAAGCTGTATAAAAATGTAAACGCCACCAGTATCTCACAGGCTACAGGAACAGTTCCCACTAGAAACACCAGAGAGATTATAGCAAAATTGAATAATCAGTCCATATGACTGGAATGGAAATTAATATTTGCTGATAATAGACAGCTACATACAACACTGAATAAAATATAATGATAATTAAGGCTAAGTCATCATTTATTCTTTATGATTGTTCTAGAGCATAGTCTTGAAATAAGAACAGAATATTGGCCACAGTTGTTGCTGTGCACGTGGCCGTAGACACAACCACCGAGACACAGCACCACAAGTCTTGGTGGCAAGGCACTGACGTGTAACATCTTAGATGTGGCGAGGGCACGCAAGCCTTTGCACTCTTAATTTGATTACTTGATTATGGTTGGTTCATGTTTTCCCTCCCCGTTTTATGTATTAGATTCTGAATATGTGAGTCCCGTTTGCTTATGTATTGGTTGTAGAAAGTTCTCCCCTCCTCAATACCCCACTGGCTTCCCCTCAAGAATCCCTCCTACGTGTTACTCCTGTTGGTTTCTCCGTTGTCGTTCCCACCCCTCTGCTTTTCCTCATTGGCTGTTCCCCTCAGCTCCTGCCTATTTTTCCCTGAGTATAAAACCCTTGAACCCACCCATAATCCTGGTTCTTTGTCCCTGGACCCTTCACCTACTCCCTGAATAAACCAAGCTTGTGGAACCCATACGAAGGACCCCCTCCTGCTTCTTTGCCTTCACCAACGTGCCTGCCATCATAGCTTGGGGCTAACTCCTTAGGGAGAGGACCTCATCCCCTAAAGCTGCTTGACACCAAGTTGTCTTTCAGTGAGACGCAGCCAGACCTCCGGGCTAACCCCTGGCTTGGCGTCTCAACAGTTTAGTGACGAAAATTTCAACAGATTTATAAAGATTTAGCGAATAAATGTCAGCCATTTAGGAAATTTCATCAGCCAATAACTCAGTGGAAAAGAATTGTGTTAAAAAGAAATGGTTGTGAATATATTGAAGAGTATGGGGATAAGGAGTGTTACTTAAAATAATGTGAGATGTGAAATGTATGTCTTGAGGCAAAACTGAATGAAATACAGGATGATAAGTTTACAAAATGTAGATGATAGAAAAAAAAAGGTTTTTCAACAATATTACTGAATATTACTTTTATTCAAAGGAAATATCAAATCTATCTGCAATTTGAAAAAAATATTAAATTTGCAATCATTACTGAAATTCTTAGATAATGTCAGATAAATATAACTAGATTACCTAATTAGAGAACTGGCTATATAAATATGTGAGAATAAATTTTCTTGTTAAAACTGCTGTGTTTAATGATATTACTGAGTGTTTCTAATCTTTAAGTTAGTAAGTATATATAAGCACTTATATATAAATGTTTAGCTACTGTCACATTGACTATGGCTAAAGTTACTCATGAAGTTACACTCATCTAATGTACATTGTATACCTAAAATGTTCACACATGTAAATAGACTTACACTTTTTAAGGCATTTATTTGTCAATTGCCATTCCTTTCAATCAATGTTTATTACAATAAAAAGAGATAGAACTAGATTTTCAGATAAAACACTTCCATCTGCTTCTGCATATTCTCCAATGCATAACCTCGTGACTAATCTCTCAAAAAATTTAATTCTTAAATGAAGTTAATATTTCTCTATCCTGTTCTACAGGTCAAAAGAGGTCACTTTGTGCAGCCTGATGTAAAATTTGATCATGAGAGTTTAGGAAACTCTCACCAACTCCATTATTTATTCTAGAAAATATGAAAGTGCATTAGTAATGTCAATACAATGAGGAGGAAAGAGAGAAAAAGATAATGTGAAAGACATGGAAAAAAAGCAGATAGTCCAAACTATGTATTTTCACTAAAAATCATCTTGGTTTCTGCTAAGTAAACCAGTGAGTCACACTGACAATCTTTTCAGTGTCTTGAACAGGTTTTTAAGTTCTAGCGTGTCTTACATGTTAACACTGAATGCACTCTAAAATGTGTTTGTGAAGGGGACAAAAAAAACCTCATGAAAGGCGGATGAGAACATATGAGCATAGAACTTTTCCATATTATTCTTAGTCCTTTGATTTTGTTTTTCCACTTAGAATTCTTTTTCCTTTTTTTTTTTTTCTGTTATCTCAGCCACTGGACTTGACATATTCAGTGTAAAGCCAACATCCATATCCTGAGCTGATACAAGTAAATTTTTGATCCTGGGCATGAGTATTCAAATAATTCCATTTGCATAACTTTTCCTTTATTAGC
This sequence comes from Struthidea cinerea, assembly GCA_013397865.1. NCBI lineage: Eukaryota > Metazoa > Chordata > Aves > Passeriformes > Corcoracidae > Struthidea > Struthidea cinerea. The sequence goes on from VZTI01005122.1 coordinate 107,139, forward strand.
TGTGATTTTTCTCCATGGTCCTTATTAATCTCTATCTTCGCAGTTGTTCATCTTATCAACGCCTTTTTTTTTGTTTTCAGTATCACTGTTTCCGCCTTTTCCAGCTCATCAGCAAATACAACACTGCATAATATTGTTTTTTGCTCTAAGCCACAGCCATCTTCTTCCCACTGAGAACAAAATAATTATTCTCAGGGGGGCTTTTTGTTTCATTTTAGCCAGTTTTTGATTTATGACATTTGCCTTTTGCATAGCAATAATTTTACTCCAGAATCACACAGAATCACAGGATAAACTAGATTGGAAAAGACCTTTGAGATCATCGAGTCCAATCTGAGAAATAGCTATTTGTGATGATTTTGCTAAAAATATATGAAAAATATCTGAAAATGTTGCATCATCTAGTTCTCTACTATTCAGTATTATCTGCAACTCTGGCAATTTTATTTTTGGTAAGTAACAAAGAGAAAGAGAAACTAAGCTTAAGAACGAGAAGGATGCAAAGTTGAATGTCTATAAATACATAGTAAATTGAGACACTTAGAAAAGGCAGCATTAGAAACAGAGATTCAACATTATATTCAAATTATATTATACGATATTACATTCAATGGAAGCACTGAAGTTAAGAATTCTTGCTTTTGTGTGTTAGCTCCACCCATTGATGATTCATTACCATAATTTTAATGGAAAAAAGTACATTTTCTTTCAAATTGCTTGCAAACCATTATCTCAACCAGTCTAAGAGTTTGCTCTCTCTTTATAGCAATGCCTTAGCCATCTATTCTTTGACTATATATATATATATATTTAGCTATTTCTTTTTTCCCTGTTAAGAAGCTAATGGAGAATAGACTGGAACCCGTGAATCTGAAAATTTTATTTTAAAGTATACTGTATTTACATACTGTTAAAATTTGTTTGTAAATCTTTCTCCAACTTTTAAGCTGTTGTCACATCTTGTCAGAGATATGGTTATTTAGTTCTAGGAGGCCTCTATTGTCTATAGTTGGTGATCCACATTAGCTTGGCTCCAGTAATTCATTAAACATTTTAAAAACATTCTCCATCACGTCGGACAGTTGACAAGAACGAGTTATCATCACATGTTCATAAACTCTTTCAGCTCACAAGACAGAATGACCTCATTCCAATTTTCTATCAGGCTACTAACAGTAAGTCCTGGATGTCCCTATGTGTTGAATTCTGCCCAGCAATTCTTGGAGAGAAGACTAGTTGGAGTATGGCAAATTCAAAACAAACTCTAACATTTCTTCTATAGATGATCATATCCCATTGCCTGAGCATATTCACATGGTGCTTAGTTTAATTAAAACAAAGCCTCAGTATATCATAATTTAGCTTGGAAAATTGATTGATGGACATACAAAATTTCATTTTTAATATGTTACTTTGTTCAATGTCCCACTTCTTTCCCCTACCTGCATTTAGCTTTCAAAAAGTAAGTTTTCCAATTTTTCACTATTTCTTTTAGGATTCTGATCTTTTGCCTCATTTAATGTTTCTGTGAGACTGTAATATCTATCAACACTTGTACTTTCATTGACACAGAAAACATCTTTATGTCTAAATTTTTCATGTTCCAGTGATATTTTTACACTTCACTAAGACTGCATCTGTGGTTTTTTGGTTTGTGGGGGTTTTTTTTCCCCTTTTATGAAAACTTACCTGTTTTCAGGTATTGCAGCTGACTCTTGCTTGTGTCCTGTACATACACCTGTTCACACATGTCCACAAGTGGAAACAATGATTCATAAGTCACCATTCTTCTGTCTTGGTTATATGGCATGATGCACTACAGTAAATTTAACATTTAATATTTAAATTTTGTGATAAGCTGTGTCACTATGATAATGAAAAATCTACGGATACCGTGTTTATTGATGTGTCAGAATACTTGGTTTTGTTGATTTCATGAGAAATTAAGAATTTAGGGGTTTGTGATCAAGTGGTAAATTGGTTTTCTAGTTCCTTAATTTTCAGAAAAAAAATGGTGATGCTTCAAGGTACCTTATTGTAGACTTTTTATGTTAGCTGCCAGGGCCTTACCAGAACCCCAGTCTGTTTTACGTGGCATTCTAAAAGACCTGTCAGCAGTGCCTGCACTCAGACAGTTATTCACTTACGTAGACTATGCATCTGACTACAGTTCATTGTCATAGGAAAATTAGCAACTATAACCTAGTTATGATTCATACAAAAACTTCTTTAAAATCAACTATTTTTAAGGCTACCAGACTGGGGATAGGGCAGGGGTTCTCCATAGGAGTGGCAGGAGAGAAACTTTCATCCAGGAAGCAGGATATGCTGGGGAGAACCAGAGGCAGCCTCAACCCTGGGCTTTTGGCACCTCCATGGGTCCAGGGATGTGCCAAGGCCAGGCCAGGACAACTGGTCACGTATAGCAAACGGGTAGTTTACAAGAGTTCCATAACAGTTTTGACAGTGGATCATATAGAAATACATGAAAAATATCATCATTTGAGAAATTTAATTTTGCATTTTTTCATTAGCAACTGATTATTAAAAGGAGTTAGAGAAAAAAATATTTAAGTCTTCAATAAAAAATATTACTAACTGATATTTGATCATATAAAAATATATACATTAAGGTAGAGTCAAATATTAAGAAAGGTTAGCACTAAAAAGTCAGGTAATTAAATCATGCACTTGATAACTGCACACATTATTTAAAATAAACAAATTAAAATCTTTTCAAAAAACAAAACCAGAAAAAAAACCAACAAAATCTGAAAGTAAACCAAACCAACAGTTGATTAAAGCCAAAAAGAATTTTTTTCTTCCATTAATTAACTTTCTTTATTAACATGCATTACCAGCATTAGCTCCAGTTATGTCTCAACTCATACATAAATTTTAAAATTTTCAGGGAAGAGATCAAATCTCCTTAAGTTTTATGATTACCCCACTCATCAGCTTATAGTACGGCTGTTTCACAAGTAATAACAGCGTCAGCAGTGTCCTATATGCCCTCTGAATCAGTAGCTTTAAGATTGGTCCCTGGCTTGGTTTTCATGCATTCTACATGGAAATTACCATATTTTCTTGACATGAATTTTAGGCACTGAAGCTGATGGAACTCTCTGTATGCCCAAAACCAAATATGTCCTTGAGCATTGTGTTAAAAGAGGCGTTAGTGGACTTGAGAAGAAACCTGTATTCAAGGCTCCTAATTGTCTGGGGTATTTTTAGTGGCTGTCCTTCCAAATGATAGGTAAATTAATTTTTTCAGTCTGAAAGAACAAGAAATAAGGCAGAATGTTTTAATATATCATCCTCTGAAAATATTATAGGGAGAATAAAATACGCAATATTATTCTTTAAATCAGTGAAGAATATAGATTTAGGAAATATAGAACAAATTTTATGAATGATAATAGCTTTCTTTTATTTGTGTATACTTACTTAAGGACCTAATCTTAAATATACTGAAGCAGATGAGTACTACTTCATTATTTCTGAGTGTTTAATTATTTAAAGTTAATAGTGCACTTGGAATAAATTTAACATTTCACAAGAAAAAAATAATATAGTAGACCAGATGTAAAAAAAAAAGGAATACTACACCTAGAAAAGTTTCAGAGAAGGTGACATATATGACAAAACATCTGGAACAGCCTCCATAATGGAGGCAGTGAAATCATGGAATGGTAGAAATATTTGTTGGATGACACTTGTGGAGGTTACCTAGCCCAGCATTCTACTAAAAGCAGTGTTATTGCCAGTTCTAGATCAGGACAACCTTTGTTTAGAATAATCCTGAAAATTCCAAGGATAGAAATTCCATGGTCTGTTTTGGTAGCCTTCTTTTGGACAGTTTTTGTGCTACCTTACCCCGCCACAGGAATACAGAGGAAAAGTCTCAAATTTCCAAGCCACAAACTGTGACAGTGTAACAATGGGCAACAATCTGCTGCTACAGAGGAATTTAGTTTCATTATTTCTGCTGCTCAGAGAATCAAATAACTGTGAACTGCTTCTTTGTGTGTCTCTTCATCCTAGAAATGACTGCACAAGGGCCATCTCAGCCATGAGCTCTGACTGGCAAGGTCCCTGTTGTGATAGATGTATCATTGTGCTTGACTTCCAGCAGCCTCTTGTTTGGAGAACAGCTGGCTTTACTGCATACTGGGTTGTTTTTTTAATTTAGCCAATCATTTTCTGCTAAGCTCTTACTCAATCAGCCCCTTTCCAGACTGTTTTAATCTGTATGGTTGTTCTTAATGAGCTTCATAAAGCTTCTGTTGACCAATATGAACACCAAGGATGCTCCACTTATTATCATCTACCAGACATCAAGACATAAACCATCACCCTTTGAAAATGATAGACTACCCAGTCTTAAATCCATCTAACAATCTATACATTCAGTGTATATTTCCACTGTAGATTTTCTAGAATAGTATTGTTCAGTGAGGAAGACATAACTGGAGATGAACATGATAGAGGTCTTTAAAGTAAAGACTGACATGGAGAAATTGAATAATTGACTATTCACTGGGTCAGCTGAAAGATGCATGTGGCAAATTCGAAACAAAGATGAGAAACAGCTTTTGTTAGACAGAATGGAAGATATTCACAGCAGCGCACAAAAATTTAAGAAACCCCCATGGGAATAAAAAAAAAAATATATATTTAATTATGTAAAATTCATCAAAATAAGACCTACCATTTCTACTCTGCAGAGTGCTTGTACTACAAACCACTGTAAAATTGAAAAGTGTATCAGAAAAGAATGACCAATCCAGTTCTTATACTCTTGACATGTGCTATTGACCATTCCAGAGTGTGTGAGAAGGATGATTCTTCTAGCACTCAATGCCATTCATGTCTGATAAAGACATCGGGTATAGTAAGAAAAAGTAAACATTTTTCCTTACAGGAATGGAGCCTCACCATGTATTACTCCCAATTATTAACAGAAGTAAGGGACGTTATATAGAATATTACAGCGCATTTTAAAAATATGTATCTACTTAAATACAATTTCATACCATGCTCTGACAGCCAAAAATATTTTTCATACTCTTCCATCTGGATCATGTGCTCATAATAAAAAATCCAGTGAAATTATCAACACAGATTATTTGCTGCTGTGTGGACTAATGTTGTTGAGGGAAGATAAATATGTGAAACATGATTTTGAAGCTTAGTTTCTTTTACCCTTTCCATCATTTAATGACTAGAACTTCATCAATAAAGACAAAGATGAGATTTTCTTTGCAAACAAGAACTAACTTGCTAGAAGTTGTTATTTTAAGTGTAGCCTGTTGTTAGGGTAACTAAAGTTCTAAAAATACTTTAAATAAAAAGGACATCACCTAAGAGCTACTCAAGTAGTCATAGCAACAGTGTTTTTTAGAATAAAGGCTGTTCATAGAGGGTTCTTTCCTCCTGACCTGAAGTTTTACAATAATACACAGCCAACTTCTTTTTAGAAAATACATTTGTTTATCCGAAGTCAGATAAAATCCAAATTAATAATATGCTGAAGTATCCCAAGGAATTTTATGTATACACAGGCTACTAATGAACTTAAGCACACTTTAAAATTTATATCAGTCTTTTCTGTAACTCTAGAAAGCACGTTCCTACTGTAGTTTTACAGGAGCTCATACCAAAAAACCACTTAGTGGCCTATAATAGATCTATATCTTATTTAAACATTCACATGCATTTTATATTTATCAGATAGATAATTTTCTCCATTGTTTTCTTTCAAAAATAGGTCCGAATGAAATTTTACTCTCCTATTAGTAATAAAGACATTCATTTCTATGATGAAGAAGTGTTCTTTTAAAACCTAACATACAATTTTACTATGTGCTGTGATTACATAAAAGCAGCGCATTTTTTTTACTAACCTAAACTATATTGATCTTAAGGATAAATTTGTTATTTTAATGTCTGAATTCAGATAGTTGTTTAAAATTTGCCTTCTTAAAAAACAATCATTAGTACTTTTGATTGTTGCTACTAACCAACATAGCTGAGAGAATGAGAAGAGTATTAATCCTTCTTGCACTTCATTAACAGAGTTGTTAAATAAAGATCTTATTTAAAACTTAATGAAGTCAGTATAAAGACATATTATTTCCAATAACCTTGGAAACAGGCTTAAAATTTATTTAGTTACAGGTGTACCACCAAAACAAAGGTTATAAAATTATGGAGTTATCACTGAGGACATAACATGAATGTAATGGAATTTAATCTGTAACCAAGGGCCTAATTTGGCATGCAAATCCTTATTAGCTGTGATGACAGATACAAAAATAAGAACACAGCCTGAGCCCAACAACTCAGGTTGTGATTTCAGGAGTGAAATTAGAAATAAATAAATTAACATTGTAAATATGCACGTTTGATATCATTGAGAGGCATCAAGCATAGAAATCATGAGATAGTGACTCTTTAGACCAAAGAGTTAAACCCCTACAGATGTAATAAAAATTCCTTACCATTTCAGAGCAGAATAATGCCTCTTCTAAGCCAATAAAATTCTAATACAAAACAAATAGTATCCATATTTGGATAAAACCAGAAGAATTTTGTATTCAAAAGTCTCATTTCTGCACGGATGATGTTTTAAGCTTCTGAGAATTTTGAATATAAGCAGCATTCATGAGGAATTTAGTATAGGGTGAACATGTATGTGGCTTCTTCACTGCCTCCCACAAAATTTTTTTGTGATATACCTCAACAGCTTATCAAAATATTTTTATCACCACTTTTGTAGTCAATATCTTAAAATATGCTTATGGAACCATGTTAAAGAAATTAAATGGATGCTATACTATATGTATGGTATACTATATGGAAACAGGCAAAAAATAGCATTATAAAACCATAACCATTATTAAAATAAAACAGAAAAACTCAGCTTTGTGAAAAAGCTACAGATAAAAAAAGTTTAGGTGGAAGGAAGCAAATATAAGAGTCAAAATAAATGGAATAAGAGAGAGAACAGTCTACTTTTCCATCGTGGATAAATATATTACTAACAGTAAATCTAATCATAAATACAGGCTGAAAAATCACAGTTTTCCATAAATTCTAGTCAGGAATTGTGAAAGTAATTGAAATTTGTCAGAGAATTTTCTTTCTCAATAGCATTCTTATGGTGGTTCAGACATTTCCTGTTGTTACTTTTCTCAAAAGGTTGCTACCAAGGTTTGCAAGCTTCAGGACGTGTCTGTACTTCCTACTCTGTTAAGTAAGGAAAACTCTTAAAGATTAAATTTTGTGAAAATATCATAGGTTTCAGGCTGATAGCAGTCTTTCGAAGGCTTCCACTGAAAAACTCTGAGGAGTAGAAATTAATGTTATGAGTCCATTTTGGAAGCAGCAGAGTTTAAGGCTTATTAACTAGTTCATTCTGAAATGATGAGTCAATGCTCGCATCTGGTTTTCCAAAACAGAATAATCCTTATAGTCTTTCATAGGTTCACTATTACTAGAGTACCTCTTCAGTCTCCTTTGCAAAATGCTTTCATGAGGCTACCAAACCAGGGAGGCTGAGAGACCGAGGAATGAGTTTTCTTGTCCCTTGTGCATAAGAAATCTGCTTATTTTGTGCTGGATTGAGCACAGAATAGGCAAACACAATCCTGCCTAATGGAATGATTAAGTGTTTAAAATGATGTTTTAATTCAATCAATTAAAAGCATAAACAGCATGAGTTTGATTGAATCAGTTTAAAGAATTACACAGAAGTCAATGTAGCTGTCAGCAGGGGTGAAAAATTCATGTATCACCTACACACAGCTTGAATTCTGCATTTCTCAATTAGATATTACAAACAACCTACTCTACCACAGAACAGCTCTTGAGTGAGAGAAAAAAACATAGCAAAGCTTTCAGAACATGTGCAGTTAATTAAAATTTAGGCACTCGGCAACCACTGTCAAACATTTAATAAATATGACAGCTTGATTAGTCTTTATTTGTTCTGTGTCTTCCACAGACAAGTGATGTTTGATAGATTTAAGATTAAAATAAGATTTTAAGAGGAAAAAAAGTTCCAGCATTTAACAAAACATCAGTCTTTTAGGAATATGTCATTTTTATATTCAGTAGGTGCATTCTTAAAACACAATGCATTAGAAAAAAACATGAATATTTAACCACTATTAATTGTACAAAGTACTTAAGATGCAGCAACATGAAAGAAAATAAAAACATACAATTGCAATTGTAATATAAAATTTCTTTTATCCTACAGTACACTCATTTATATGGTAATTTAATTATGTTAATGTTAGGGCAAGACTTTCCAGAAGTGCTCAGTTTTGGCCTAATTAAGTATTTACTTCAATGACAAAACTCTTTGGCTCTAAGACAATTTTGATTAGAAGGAAAGATGGGGGGCAAACTGCTTTTGAAAAGATATGTCCCTAAAATTAACACAAATATATTACCATCAAATTTCTTATTTGAATATATGATTTTAAATCCCTTCATAATTACATAAAGACTATCTGATTATTAAACTGATGTAGTTCCTTCCATTTCTATACTTTAGTTTATGTGCCTCTGCTTAGCAATTTTGTCCTATTAACTGTAGGTTTCATTGTAATCAATATATGATATTTCATTTAATCTATATTTTTCAGTATAACATTTTCAGACAAATAATTTTTCTTTAAAGTCTTATCATCATATTAATTTCTTCACAGGAGAACTTTGCTATGATAAGAAGTTAAAATAATATCATTTTTAAGAATAATATAAAGAAATATACACATGGAAGCAAATAACACATTCAAAATTATTATTCTCTCCTTTGATTCTTCTCACCTCATGCTTAGTGTATCAGCTTGGCTCCAATAGTCCATCAAGCTTTAGAAGAAAAGAAAGACTGTTTATCGGACTGATAGTTTTCACATCATTCTAACACTAATGAATACTTTGAAGTGAGTTTATGCTGGCATTTTAATAATGATATTTAGTTCTTCATCTGCAAAATGGGTTGAAGTATTAACCTTTTCAACTAATATGAAATACAGAATAAAAAAAAAAAAAATCTTATACGCCAGCACAAGAGTTTTGCAAGCAAGGAATTGGTGAGAGTAGGTTTAGGTTAGATGTTAGTAAAAGTTCTTTACTGTGAGGGTGGTGAGGCACAGGTTCCTCAGAGAAGCTGTGGATGCCCCATCCCTGGAAGTGTTCAAGGCCAGGTTGGATGGGGCTATGAGCAACCCGGTCTAGTGGAAGGTGTCTCTGCTCATGGCAGGGGGCTTGGAACGAGATTACGTTTATGGTTGCTTCAATCCAAATCATTCTATGATGCCATGAATTAAAAATACATAATTCAATAGACCTTGCCAGAGAAGGTGTTTGTGAGAGACTGAAATGTTAAAGATTAATGACTCACACAATTGGCCATTTGCAAAAGCAGCAGGTGTTTCACTGAGGCCAGGTTTGCACAAACACACCCAAAAAAGGGGAGGAGGAGAGTTTTTTGCAAAGAGAGATTTTGTGTGGTGGTAAAACCTCTGATCCACATAAGGCAGAATGGGTGCACACCCACCCCTGGAAAATACAAGCTTGTTTTTGAGCCTGATGAGGGAAGGGGTCGTAAGAAGCAGATCCTGTGGAGGAATGAAAGTGCTTTTTGTTACGCCAGTGTCCTCCCTTACACAAGTGTCTCAGTTGTAAAAATTCCCCCAGGGAATGTATTGGGGTGTTCATATTCACACAGGACATTCACATGGAGGCCTGAAGGTATTCATTCCTTCTGATAGGACATAACTGGCTCATCTACGCTGACTCGAGAGGTAGCTGTCATATGGAAGGTGTCACAAACCACCAAAAACCCCCAAAATACTCCCCGACTCATTTCTGGGGCCTTCCACCTGAGGACTGTGTATGATCCCCAGTGTTGCAATAGATACCCAGTATCACAACAGACAGTGTAAAACTCCCCCTCCTCAAGAGGAAGTATAAGGGTATTCCAACCAAACCTAAGTGTATATTAACCCATTGAACTTTATGTTTCAAGGGTTTCCCCCATTCCAGCAGATCAAGACTGCGACCATCACTTCGACCAACAGATATCGAAATAGCAGCGATCCAGTCCTGTCACTGAATCCACACTGGGTGACATCTTTCCACAATCTACTCCTTTAGTTTCTTTTTCTTTCTCTTCCTCATACATTTTCGTAAGTGTTATTTTTAAGCTTTTGTATTGCTATATTACTAGAGATATTACCCAAAAATGGCTACATAGCTGTTTTCCATCGCAATCAAATTGTTCTAAAATAAACCCTACATAAATTTGTTTGTTTAGAAACACCAGTCATTCAGTGTCATTTCACTCTAATCTGCCCAAAGGGCTCTACTAACAAGAACCTGGGTTACCCTTACCTTCAGGCCTCATAACAGTGCTCTTAAATATGATGGAATCCTATTAATCCATTGGATACCATATTACCTGAAAATAAGATGTTGGACAGCATGCGATGCCCAAAATTTGCCTCAACCACTAATGAGATTCTGTTTTTGAGAGAAAAGGATCATATAAAAAGTCTCATATTTTATGAATACTAATTCCCAAGTCAGGTCACATTACAAGACCAGTAAAATGTTACTGCGTACGTAACATTAAAGGAAACAAGTGTAGTAAAATACTTTGGGAGCTTTAGATAGCTTTATAGCTTTAAATATAGTAAATATAGTCAGTCACATAGCAATAACTAGAAGCTATACTGGCAAAAACTTTAGAAAAGTTAATTGTTCATACTTTTTATTAGTGGAAGTCGATAGGAACTAATTTCAGATTAGAAAAAAAAAAGGAATCTCTTGCTTTACTATGTCTTTGCTATCCTAGGAATAACAATTTTTTGCACATCACCTCTCATTGTCATAGTACTAAAAGAAGAAATTTCATAAGTTGCCTCAGCTCTCAAGTTTCTTTTTACATTCCTCTTTGCGTTTCTAGCATATTCTACCTTTGCTTCTTTCTCCAACATTACTTCAGGTTGTTGAGTCCTACACCAGTATCCTGTTCTAATTGTTGTGCCTGATGACGAAATTTAATGACTTGATTATCCTGCCAAAGGATGGAATCTTACCACATCCTACCAAACAAGATTCAGAAATTTCACATATTTAATAAACACTCAAATGACATAATTTCTAGGCCCAGCCTACCGAAATACAGACATTACATCCTGTGCTCCTGCTCAGTACAGCTACTTCCATGTTTGTATAAGTTCTTAATGCACTGAACCTGACCTGGTCTTGTTAGTTTAACATAAGATTCTTAGTTCTTTGAAATTGTCTTACTAAATGCAGTTTTTTTCTGATACAACATTCTGCTTATGATTTGAATATGCTTTATATTTAAATTTTACCTTCTACATTATACCTGATGCTAGCCCAAGTGAAAGTTGAAAGAGATGTGGAGCCTTTTTTTTCATAATTCTATCTGATTTTTCTCCTTCCCTGCCTCACTGTTTCAGCAGAAATGACACTGGTTCAGTAAATTCTTAGAGCAGAGGACACAAAAACTTCAGAAAAATAGAAAATGTCAGCCATTCTCATCTTAGACAATGAATATGGAATTTGAAACATTCAGATTGATGGGATGTCTTTGACAAGAAGGAGAGAACAAAACATCTTTGCAAATTAGACTTTGGGTGTAAGTATACAGCTTGGTAAAATTAATCAGATGATAAATAGAAAACCACTTTTTTTACTGTGATATTGAATTTATCTGATTATATTATAGTATATTTGGGTGAAATATTTTCTCAGAGAACACAGATTATCTTGAAGACCATTAAATAATATTTTGGAGAGCTCGTGTTATCACCTTCTGTATAGAAAATTAGAAAAATCCCACTTCTTATCTGCAGTAGAATTTCTGTGTCACAGCATTTTTCTGGGAAGCTGCAAACAGACTCAAAGAAGAGAGGACTGTATCTACAGTCTTTTGGAAACTCAGCACATTTCTCTTGTTGTCCAATTTAACTGCCACTTCACTAAATATTTCTGTCAAATAAACCTTCTCATATCTCTTAAAAAACAGTATGTTTCATACTCAGCATCAACTCCACCTAAACTAGTAAACACGTCTGGAAAAGGCAAGGTCTAAGCATATGGTTCTGCATGAATCTCCAAACTTTGCAGGGACAGAAGGCCTGGCTTGTTGTCAGCCACCTGCTGATACCTCATAACTAAAAAGCTCCTCTGCTTCTCAGACATTCAGAGTTTCTGCTCTGATTAAGCCCGTTATCAGTTGTCTTGCACTATTACCCTTTCATATTTCCCTTTTAAATTCCTTAATACAAAAGGGAATTGTAGGTGAATAAGAAAAAAGAGAAGAGTGACCATGAGGTGTTTCACTGACTTAAGGATCTGTGATTACTGCCTCACTATTGATCTAGGACATCTATTGACAAATTTCTGAAAATGAATCCTCTTTTTATCCTTCCTCACATTTTAGGTTTTTACTCCATTTGAGACACCTTCGTACTCTACCCAGATATCGGGTCATTGTGACAGTAAAGGATTTATTGTCCTTTAGCAGACAAAGAAAGAGATATGTATTTGAAAACATATGTGTTTTAAAAGAAAGAAAAAGATATGTATTTGGATAACACCTGCATATCACAGTGCTCTTGCAATATAAATACAGTACATGATGCAATCATAAATAGAAGTTTAAAAAGAATGAATGAAAACAGTTTAGTGGTAATTATTTATTGATTTTAACTTTATATATATAAATACTACCGTATCTATAAATTCATTGTCATTTTACAACATATATCACAGAAGTTTTCTGTTCAAAACATGTCCAAGAAAAGTTCCAGTTACATGAAAAAGAATGTATTTTTGGGAGCTGAATGCCCTTTTTTCTGTTTTCTATTTCTGGTAGCAGGTGTCTACTTCCATTACCATTTGCTGGTTTTGTGGTAAAAAAGCAAAGTAGGGAGATTGCTTTCACTTATAAAGATCTTCTCAAAGGGAGAGAGCAGTTGATTTTTTAAAAAGTTCTGTCTATAAACTGAACAGTAAGATAAAAAGTTACCACAGTTAAAATAAAAATTTTTGTGTGCACCACTGCCAAAGGAATTAGTTCAATTTCACATTGTTATTGAAAGAATGCTATATTTTCAAGGATCAATAAATAAAATACTGAAATTTTAATCCAAAATTATTAAAAAAACCCCTTGATTTTAAATATTTCAGTATAATTTTTTATCATTTTAACTAGAAAAACATAAAATAGAAGTATCCTTCTCATTTTAATTCATTTTGTAATTGTTATTTTCACCTGGGAAAAGTTTTGAAAGAACTTATATGCATTATCCCTAAGTAATTCTGAAGTATGTCAAGCTTTCATATGTTAAATGCATCAGATCATCTCATGCTTTAATTTACACAAGTGCACAGTGTAAAGCTCATGGAAAACAGTTTTTAATTACAAAAAGGTCAGTCTAAGCATTGATGGTTTTATCCAGAAAACAATTAAGTACCTTAAGGGATTAGCTGATGAACTGTTATTGCTGATAAGTACCCAAAATAATTAATTATAATTATAAAAAAAAAATCTATTTTAAACATTCAGTGTAACATACCTAAAAAGGTATAAGGTATTGTTGCTTGCTGTTCAGAAAAAATAGACAATAAGATAACTTAGGTGGCTTTCCCATCTAGCTTTGTTGAGGCCTAGCTACTGACCTGGTATTTATTTTGTTCTGTGTTTCTTTTTATAGAAATATTTATCTAGTACATGAGATACTGAGCAGTTAGTTGTAAATATGTACAAAAATCCCTCCAAGAACAAAGAAACACAAAAGGGGTCTGAATCAGTAAAGCAAGCTGCAGACTTTCTTCCTATCATCTCCAACTTCTTTCCTTTATTCATTAAAGGTAGTAATAATCAAATTCAGATACCAAATTCTGTTTTGTTCAGCTGTACACAATCAATGTAGATAGTAACTTTAAAATTATACTTAAGAAACTGAATACAGAATCATACATGTGAAATTGGTCAGGTATGATTTTAAAGATTAGCCTAAAAATATTTGCCCATTCATTTCATGCAATTGTTCAGATTTTAGTAAACCATGATCTTTCATGCTTATGATTGTAGAGATGCTACAGATTGTTTCATTTCTCAGCTATCGTAAGTCTTATTGCATCAAAAAAGGGAGCAAATCAGGAATGAAAAGGGAAGAGGAAACACGGAAATTTGGACCTAAATACAGAACTTAAAAAGCACAGAGACAATAGCAGGATAATAGCAGAATATCCCTACTGCTATGAGTAACTTTCAAAGTGCTTCAGTACGTGCTTTGCATGAGTAACTGAATCTAAGAAACATAAAACTTCTAAAAATTCTCCTGCCTTTCCAAAAATCTTTTGCAGTTTATAGGACTAAATTAAATTTATTTCTACACGTAAGTGTGAAGAAAGTTCTTTATGAGTGTGTTGCAGTGAGCCATCAGCTGAAGCATGAGTGTGAGATTGGAACACTCAGCTCCGGTTATTCCCTTTAGCATATTAGATAAATAAAATCTAGGCTCAAAAAATCCTTAATAGTCTTCAAATGTCAACCTTTCTACAGCCCAATCATAGTTTTAAAAAGAAGCAAATGATCATTTGATCAGTCATATAATGAAAAAAACCCAGAATAAGAAACAAAAAAAACCATGACATGTTTTGTAACAGCAACATAAATGCAATTGCAGTTAGTTAGAACATATTGAACTGTATGATTTCCAGCAGTTTTTACATAACATTGTTCAAGTTCTATTCTCAACACAGATCACAGTATGAAAAAGATTAGGAAAGAATGTTTAAAATTTTAGCACTCATGAAGATGAGAGAGTTTGAAGTTTGTGGTATTGTCATTTTCCTTAGGAAAAGTATTCCTTGCATCGATTTTTTTTTTCTCTAACAATTACACAGGTGATAAGAGATTGTAAGCCTAGGGACGAGGAGCAGTATCAGCTCAAGTTTCAGGCTGATATGTACATTTTGCAGGTTTAGAACAGCAGCTGTTACAAGACTTACAAGAAGGAATTATTTATGTATTTGGACATAGACATTATATGTGCTCAAGAGCATCAGTCTGCATATATGAAAATCCTTTTGAAAAAGCAACATTTACTTACTGCAAAGCACACCATTCATAAGCAATTCATCACCAAACTCCTGTTGATGCAACTTCATGTCCCAGTCCATAGGAGAAACATTTTTAGAGTGTTATGCAGAATTATTAAAATGTTTCACTACTTACACTACTCCATATGCCATGACTAATGTGTATATAAATGTACTTAATATATGTTTATGCTATTTTAAAAACGCATGTTTTTAAGTGAAATATTAGTAGTTTCTGGAAAATTATAACTATCAGAAAGCTGGGGATGTCTTATTTCCAAAAGTATCATGCTTTAATCCTTAATGCAGAAGGTAGGATTTACCTGATTTGTAGGCATGGTGTGACTCCCCAGCTGTGGTACTGCATGCACAGTACCGGGGTCCCCAGCAAAAGGAAAAAACTGGATTTGTTGTAACAAGTCCAGAAAAGAGACACCAAGTTGATAAGAAGGCTGTAGCACCTCTCCTGTGCAGACAGGCTGAGAGAATTGGGGTTCAGCCTGGAGAAGAGGCTCCAGGAAGACATTATAGCAGCCTTCCAGTACCTAAAGGGAGCCCATGAAAAGACCGGAGAGAGGCTTTTGTCAAGGGCATGTAGAGAGAGGACAAGAGGGAATGGCCTTAAGCAGAAGGATGGCAGGATTAGATTAGATATTAGGAATAAATTCTTTGCTGTGAGAGTGGTGAGGCACTGGAACAGGTTGCCCAGAGAGGCTGTGGACTCCCCAGGCCTGCAAGTGTTCAAGACTAGGCTGGATGGAGTTTTGAACATTCTAGTCTAGTGAAAAGTTCCCTGCTCATGGCGGGGGGCTTGGAGATAGCTGGTCTTTAAGGTCCCATCAAGCCCAAACCATTCTATGACCCTATGATTCTTGAATTTTTGGTCTGGGTATATATGCAGTTTGGGAGAAAGTAGAAGTGATTCTCTGGAAATGAGCTCCAGCTTTAGCATTACATCTCCAGGAACCTAAGATTAGGAATTCTCACAGGGGAATTCAGGTTGCTGGAATGGTCCCAAGGCTATGGATTGGTGAGAACAATTTTGGTTTACCCTTTGCTCATGGCCTGCTGTGCACTCTACTGAGAGAACATCTGTTCTTCATGTAGTTGCATTAACTATGTATGGAGTCTGCCATGCTGCCTAGTCTCTGTGCCAGTACACACATCAATCTATTTTTTTCAGTTTTTCTTATCTTGTAGGCAGCTAGACATGTTTCTTACAACTTTTTTTACAACATTTTTGCGAACATTGCTTTAAATGTTTCACTGAATTTTGCCAGCTTATTGTTTCACAGACTGCAGAGCAAAAAGTAAGGATTTATTTTTACTGTTGCATTTCTTTATGACTGAGACCTGTAAATTTTCCCTAGATTAATTGTATCACTTAAGTCTGTTTTAAATTCAGCTTTTTAGCCCTACATACTGATGCCTTAGGTTTTAGCTTTTATATTTTTCAAATCCTGTACTGCTCTGAAGTTTTGTGTGGCCTGTTAGCTGTTGCTCTCTCATGCTGGTTGACGTAACAAACCTCTCTAGGTTTCCACATCAAGGACACCAGGCCCCAAAATCTGTAAACTAAAAGCCTCTGAAGGGAGGAAAACTTGGGGTACTTACATAAGGAACTGAGGTTATAATTGGAGATTTAACCCTGATACGCAAATGAACCAAACTTATAAAAGTGTGAAGCACCCATGACCCAGGGTCCATCTTGGGTGTAGCCTTTTAAGTGCCCAGGGTGTACCCTTGAAGGCCCTTCAAATAAATACCTACCTTTATTCTCTTATTGTCTAGTCTCTGTGTTTTAGGTGGCCACCTCAGGCATCAATACCTTTGTACGAAGTCTTTTCCTTCAGTGCATAGAGCCTTTGCTTCAGCTAAGTTTGTTAATTTTCTCCTCTCTTGATATAGCAATTGTTTCCCGTGTAGTTTTTAACATTTTAGGTTAATTGCTCTGTAAAGAGCAGGGAAAATGGGGGAAATGGAAGATCTTGTCATGCACCTGACTGGACAGAAAACCAGCTAGACGATTAATAAGCATATGATAAGAGAGGTACATGTCTGATGTGCCTCAGAAATTATTTGTTTATTCAGGCATGGGGTTAGTTAAGGAGGATTGTATCTCACCCCAGAGCCTATGTAGGAGAATATTATCAGCAATTGCTACCTGATAACAAGTAAACACAATCACAGGAGCTGCAAAGGGAACACTGTTGTTGCAGTGGCTTACTACATAAAATCCTGTCAAGAGTCAGAAATATTTCTTGTACTGAAGATCTACCTGAAGTTATCTTTTCTCTTTGAATCAGCAACTATATCTAGCCCTTAATATATTAAAATTCTCTAAAATATTACTATAAGGAGTGTGGAATATATTGTCAATAATGACCATCTTTAAGCTGCTACAATGTTACTTACAGAACTTTAAGGCATCTTTTCCAGACATATATAGCGATCTGATACTCTACTACAAACCATATGCAATTTTTTTGCTGAGCAGATAATCTGATACTGTCATAATTTATTTTACATAAAACATAAAAATTTGAAAAAAATCATGACAGAATGATTATGGATTGCAAAAGAGTTTACTCACTATGACATTTTGGAACACAATAATGGTATTAATAATGCCTAGCTGGCACATTCCAGCACCTAATACTGAATATTGGCTTGTCTATAATTGTGAACATATCAAGACGGACTGGAAACTGTCATCAAATGTTGGATAAGTGTTTATTTGTGTCCCAGAGTCCCAGAGTCTTGTGAGCTCCTGAGAGGAAATCTAAAGTGCTAAATCTCAATTGCTTCAGTGGCCCTGCAGCATGCAAGAACAGGCTTCTGCCAGCACTGAGAAGGGTCCTGACTCATATAAGGTCCAAGGCATTAATTTCAAAATCTGCTAAGAGGAATATGTTCCATATAATTCCCTTCCTGTGTTTTTCTTGCATTCACAGAATTGCTTTTATTGAGGTCCCAATAACATACATAGGAGAAACTTGTGGAGGAGAAAAGTCTAAAGAAGCAAGAAAAAGCTGGATGGAGCTCACTTCATTTCCAGCAAGAAGGAAGGTTGTTTATTGCCTAGATTGTAAAAAAATATGGATCCTTTTCTTGCTTAATCATAATTTCCTTACATGGCCTTGCTTGAGTAATTCAGCATGACTCCTCCATCTGTTCAAGATACAGAATATTTACCCACAAATAAGGAATACAGTGAAGTTAAAATCATTCCCACATCTTTCAGAATTCTAGAAATGTTTTCACACCATTTTTTTTAATGGCTTACTTAAAACTCTGGGTTGTTAATTTCAATTCCTTTTTTTTCACTTTAAGTTAGTCATCATCTGTCTCTTTTCTGCATAACAAAGTATAACTTTATTGTGGAAATCCTGATATCAAATAAAACTTTTATGCAAGACTACAAAGGAAATATTTTTCAATAAATGGTGCTCCCTACACATGTTCCTACTGCCTAGAGGGATATTCTTATTTTATTTTAGAATCTCAGAGTGGTTTTATCAGACAGCTGTAAGCAGGGGTTAGTATATTAAGGCTAGCAAAACTTCCATAAAACTTGATTATTATTCATAAATAATATGTAGAAGAAAAAATATTCTTTTAATGGCTCTTTAGAATCTACTAGAAAAATAAAAATAATATTTCTGAAATACTTATTTATACAATATCTTACATCATTTTTCCCTTTCCCTCCTCCTCCCTGATTCTAGCAAGTGTAGCAGACCTGCCTCATCATTGCCCAAAAAATCAGAGTAAAAATTTTTAACCAATTTTACAATGTTTTAAATGAGTACACAAGAAAAAGCAGTAATTAAGCTGGCCCCAAGTGATATCTGTTTCAGTTGCAACAAGACTATGAGATAATTATAAGAAATGCCGATGCAACTAAAACTCTGAGAGACAGAAGCCAATGAGTTACACAGACATACCTGAGAACAAAAGGTTTTCTGTAGGCTTTAGCCAACAATCCAAAGAAAATGCTAGAAAGTATTGCCCTATGTAATCTGCTTGCTACTGTTTAACTTTTACTTGTTAGACTTCATTGCTCTTTTACCACTTTACTGATTTCTGTTGATTTTTTTTAGCAGAACTAATTTCTTCTTTGTTTTAGTTCACTTGCTTTTATCACTGTTTACTCTATTAGATTAACAATTGTCATTAATCGGAACATGAACATATTCTAAACCATGCTCCTAATAGTTTTGGTGTTATCATCATATCTTGGGGTTTCTTTTTTTTTTTTTTTTTTTTTTAATTATTTGCAGGAAACAGGTAGCAAACTATCAGTCTTAAAAGCCATTCCTTTTTCAAAATTCTCAGCCATCTCTCATGGAGCAGAAATTCCCTTTCATAGTTTTCTGTAATATTTTTTCCTGCAATAAGACTACTTAAAGGGGAAAATGAAACACTTGTTTTCTTGGAAGAAAGATCTTTAAAATAGATTTAAATCATTTGGTGTTTCTAGTATAAAATGATTGAAGCCTAAGTAGCCTTACACAGAGACCCTCTTCCCTACTTTGAGAGATGACAGATTCTAAACAGTCCACAAGAAATCTATAAAGGCAGAAATGGCTTTTTGAAAAGAAAAGGCAAGTATTCAGCTTTGAACTTTACAAACAAAATAAAATATTTGGGTTTGATCTTGGGCTGACAATCAGCGTGACTATGATAGAGAAATGTACCCTTGTTTCCAAGGATATACAAGGCAGTAATGAATCTGAGAAAGCTCTAATGCTGTTTCGTACTTAATATGAGTCTAAAATAGAATATGGGTAGTGCTAGAATTTGCCAGTCTAGTTATATCTGACTGTAGCTAAAATCACACTTCCTTTTCTCCCCTCTTCTTTATATCATCAGTAAATCCAATGATAGGGATTGTTTTTAATGTGGTGAGGGGAGGGGTAATGTCTTGGAACAAGTTCTTCACTGCTTATATAAGGATTACTTATTTACTAGTGTACTACAGTGTACTACGACTATACAAAAATATAGAAGTGAAAACTCAATTCTTCAAGAAGTGGATAATCTTTAAGAATGAGATCCAAATCACATAACCTCAAATTAATCAATCTTTTTTTTGTATGTTAACAACATTGTCCAGGCTACTGTCTACTCAAACCAGAATTTTTTCAATAGACTGGATTTTAAAATTGTGATGGTTGAAATCACTGGCAGAAAAATTATAGAAAATATTGACTTAAAAGTTGTAATTTATGTGACAATTATTTTTCTATTTTTGCATGCTTAAGTTAGACCTTTTCATTTCAATTTCTCTTGCCTGTGTTTGGTTAGATTTTAATTTCATTTGTTTTTTTGCTAAAGACTTTTTCTATAAATATCACTCTTTATTCCCACTTCTCCCTTTTTTTTAGTTTTGTTTTGGCTTCGCCATGCTTTCATTTTCTCCTTTTTAGTTCAACTAATTTCTTTCAGTCATTATTTAAGTTTGCTTTTGCTATCTGCTTAGTTTTTCCTCACATTACTCGTTAGGATGATTTTTGTCTGTGTGTTAGAGAGCAGCAGGAGTAGGGCTGCTCCACAGAGTGTGAGCCATGAACAAAAGGTGGCCACAGCACAGCCACTGCTCTCACTGGGAGAGCACAGCTCTACAAGATCTGACTGCAGCACACAGAGCAGGCTACAGATCACAAGATCCATCAAGAGATCTGGTTTATCTGAGCTCTTAGAAAATTACCTGTATGCTAATAGCAGTTCATTATGTTATCATTTATAACTGTTGAGTGTTAACTGACCTTCCTGCAGGTTCACATGTGTGACTAGGAACATAACAATATGATCCAGCACCACAAAACATATCACCTGATACACACAAACAGGAACAAAAATATTAGTGTAAAGCTCTGTTCCGTTAGCCTTCTCACCTGGATTAAGCTGTAATGCTCAGATGCCAGCTACCTCTTTACTCAATACATATTGAAATTACAACAGAGAATTGGATTGACCTGTATATTCCCACAATATACATTTATTTGTATATATGCTTTTCTAGTGCACTTGAGAAATATAGTTCCTACCAGTTGTCATGGTTGCTGCCTGCAATCTTAATAAACTTCTTAAAGTGTTTTGAAGAGTGCACAGAAATACCATCCTAGGCAGTCTGCCAGCTGGAAGGATATTATAAAATACTGCACTTGCTCACCAGGGGTTTCCCACAATATTTCTCCAGCTGGCAGCATGATCTGCTAGACAGAAGCCTCTAGAAGAGCAACACTGTACCTGTTGCTGGCAGATTTGTTCACACGGTAGGGGTGGGCGTGTCCCAGGAAGAGCTTTTAACAATTCAAGCCTGGACATTTATGTGGATTTACTTCCACTACACCTTTGTGCTTGACAGAAATCTGTCTGTTGTAGAAATAACAATAACATATGAATTGAAAAATTCCCCAGTTTATAAAAATATTCACATAATATTAAAACTTCTAAAAATTGCCAAACTAGATTTGGGAATCATGAATCTTAGATCATTAGAACAAAAAGGCTAGTCTTGTACCTCAATGGAGATCTGTAGGGACGATTACTCAGATTTCATTGGTAGAATAAATTAATATGGACTGTACACTGATTTAGGATAAGCAAGAGCTTCAGCTTTTTAAGTAGTTTAGAACCATAACTTTGACTGGAAAAACAAAGATAAAAAGTCACACAAGCTCATTTTCAAAATCTGATTGAAGGATATGAAGACCACCTTTTTTGTCTGCTTTTAAAAACAGTCTCAGTTTTCTCACTGTCTTCAGGAGGACCATAAAAGAGGCTTCTTGTGAAGGAATATCCCACTCCCAGAATAGCTTAACACATATTAATTTACTGAATGAAGATTCAGCAGCCAAGTTAATAAATTAAAAAGCAGAGGTTCATCTGAGAAAAAGTCTTTTAAAATATAAATCAGAACCAGTAACTGTAATTCTGATCAATCCAAACTTTCCACCTCTGCCTGCTGAAGAGTACAAATCTTGATAGAGAAAGAACACAGCATAACTGTTAAACTATTCACTTTCAGACATAATTGTAGAGGGTTGCGACTAGATGGTTCATCTCCAGTGAGGGAGACTCCACCTCTCTGGGAAACTTGTTCCAGAGTGCAGTCACCCGCACAGTAAAGAATTTCTTCCTCATACCAGCTGCAACTTCCTGTGCATCAGTTTCTGCCCATTGTGTCTTGTCCTATTTCATGGCACCACTGAGCAGAGCCTGGCTCCATCCTCCTGACACCCTCCCTTCAGATACTGATAGACATTGATGAGGTCCCCTCTCAGTAGCCTCTTCTGAAGGCTGAACAGGTCCAACTCTCTCAGTCTATCCCCAAAAGGGTCATGCTCCAGTCCCTTCATCATCTTTGTCTCCCTTCTCTGGACCTGTTCCAGGAGTTCCATGTCCCTCTTGTACTGAGGAGCCCAGAACTGGACGCAGCGCTCCAGATGCACCTCTCCAGGCCTGAGTAGAGGGGCAGGATCACCTTCATCAACCTGTTGGCAATGCTCTCCCTAATGCACCCCAGGGTACCACTGGCCCTCTTGGCCACAAGGGCACTGCTGGTTCATGGACACTTGGTGTCCACCAGGAGCCCCAGGTCCTTCTCTGCAGAGCTGCTCTCCAGCAGGTCAGCCCCCAGCCTGTGCTGGTGCATGGGGTTACTCTTCCCCATGTGCAGGACCCTGTATCTTCCTTAGTAGAATTTCAGATGGTTCTTCTCTGACCATCTCTTCTGCTGAGGTCCTTCTGCAAGGCTGCACTCTGCAGCACTCTGCAGATCCTGCCAGTGCATTCAGGGCCCTCACAATAGCTGCAAAAACCTACCAGAATGAGGTGTAAGATTTTGTTAAGTCAGAAGTCCTGGAATCAGATTTTCACGTAAGTATATCCACAGGAAAGTCTACAGGAGCACAGAAAGGTTCAGGCAAATAATGAATAAAAATAATAAGAATCAGTGATTGCTTCGTATCAAACGACATTAATTTGGTCTTTGAATTGCATAGGAGAGTGTCAACAAACCAACAGTGGGTTTTGCAAGAGATTAATTTTCAGATTTGCACTCCTTATCATACCATAAGCTGAAGTCAGACATATGACTTGGTGCAAGGGCTCTCTATTTCATTTATTTTCAAATGAACTGTGCTGATAAGATCTTTATACTATGCGACACAGACAATCTTTCACTTCCTAGTGTGTAGTGTCTTTCAGATAGGTCTAATTAACCAGATAAAAACAATTATCAGGTCTCAGAGTTACACAGTCGCAAGATTTTCACTTCAGTATGAAGAAATTCAGTACTTTCAGCATCAATAAAATTCAATTTTCTCCTGAAAAGAGGCCATTAATAGCTTTCTATCTGAAGGAGAAAAAAATTATTGATGCCACATTACTTGATTTTTCTAAAATTTACTATCTGATTCAAATCAGTGGAAGAAAAGTATTAGATATAAATGTGAAAGTCTGAAAATATACAAAAGTTGACTAAGACAAAATTTTAGCTTAGCTTCTTGAACCTTGTGCTTGAGCATGTCTTGACCAGACACATCCGAGAATCACTTCAGACAGAATAGTCCATAAGTTCTGTTGCTAGTTGAGGAGCATCATGTTGTAATAGTAAATATGACAAATACATAGGGTATAAATCTCTTTTCGGACCCAATAGGCTGCATCCAAAGATGCCGAGAAAACCAATTGATGTTTTTGCAAAGTTGATTACTCTGAAAGGTAAAGGAAGAAACTGAGTGGTGTTTTCAGAATGAAGTTTCCCACTCAGATGATGCAAATTCAGGTATATATGTAGCTTTCCTTTAGGGACAAGCCCTTTGCAATGAAGATACAGGCAATGTTGATCAAATACTAGAACTATCAGTACCCTGATAGTCAGTGACATTCCCCCACAATTTGTTGTAAAAGAATTCAGTGTTCTTATGAGTGAAGGACCATTGAACGAGCCTCAGGAATGTGTTTTACTGCAGAGAGTTTGTGGAATGATCATGAGGCTTTTTATTTTCTTTAATTGGAAAAAACCCCATATTTTATAAGAATGAATAAGTCATAACTTTCATAGTTCTATTATTAATACTCTCATTGTTGCAATCTATCCCACATTTTAAATTTGTACATTTTATCACATCTAATTTTATTGTAGATTGCAAACCATGAAACAAATATTATGTTTACGGTTGCCAAAATTTATGTTTACCAGAGGTATGTACTACGTATGATGTTAACTGTGGTCTCTGTGGACTCCCATTAACAGCCATTTTTCAGTATCTATTACTTAGGAAAAAATTAAATTAAACTTTTGGTTTCACCTAAATACTCAGTTTAATTCAGAGAGCTCAATTAAACTATTCTTGTGTCAAGTATATTAATCAAGATGACATCCTTAAACCCACAAATAGTTATACTGCTGCTCATAGCTGACTGATATGGAATATCTGGAGACTTTTATTTTGGGTGCTTTTGCTATTTTGAGAATTCTGTGCGATTACATGAGTCAAAGGAGGATATAGATTTGCAAAAGTAGTCAAGAAACAGCATAATTGAATGACTTCTGGGTACACTCCATTTATACAAATTACTTCAAAAGGACACCTCAGTGTAGTTCTTTTAAGTGCTACAGAGCAAAGCAGGAGAAAGGAACACAGAAGTAGAAAGAGACCAGTTACTCAGATGGTTAATTTTACAGTGTTCCACAGTGGGGCTTGTTACACCTTAGGGCAAGCAAAAAAAATTTATCATCAAAATATTAGAGAAGTCCCACATCTACAGAGGACATTTCCTGAGTTAATCTTCTGGATGGCTTTGTGGGGAATGTGATTAGTTTCCAAAAAATTCTAATGCAGATTGACGCAGAATGATTTTATTTACAAAAGTCATTACAAAGAATAGTGCTTTTCACTCAAAAAATCTGAAGTAATTGTCCCTACAAATGTTGGGCAGACCAAAGAATACTACCTTTAATTTGCATAAACTAATATTTATGAGATAGCAATTGAAACGGAAGCATTTACCTTGATCGCATCCACTAAAAAAGAGAAGACAAAACACCTGCCTTTGCACAGCCACTTTCTGTCATTATTAACCTGACCTGATTGGAAATTCTTCTGAATTTTTCAATGTCATTTAACTGCATAACCGTACTGTAATCATAGGAAGATTGATTTAAGGTAAGTAAACTTAAATTTAATAAACTCTTAATGATAATGTACTCCTTCGGATCTTCTGTACCACCCATTCTATCTATACAAGGACTGAAATGATGCACTTAATTTAGTTTAACCTCCTTACTTATTAATTTATATGTTCTCACGCTTACATTTTTCCCTAATATGAGCTCTACTTTGTACTTGTTAGAATTTTCTGAGTTCGGACACTTTCATAAGCTTGATAACATTGCTAGAGTACAACCACTACTGATATAAAGCCAAAGAACTAAAACTTTCCTATAAGCAAAACATAATATACTTGAAAAGTGGTTGCCATACAGAATCCTTTTATTTTTTTACAGCTTTCTGAATAGAAAGTATTTGAGTATAATACATTCAAGTTTAAATTCAATCCTACCATTAGAGAATCCTACAATTAGAGAAGAATCAACAAGTGTTTTAAATAAATCTGTAATATTAGTCTGGAGGTGATTTTGCTTTGTAAAAGCTGCTAGTACTGAGAAATAGCTGAGTCATCTGGAATATCTATTAGTGTTTTATCAATGGCAACCATTTATAGGAAAACTGTAAAAATGCACGGAAAACTATATTGAATTGTTGCAAAAATATATTCTAGAGATTAAATTTAGGAACTTAACAGACCTATAATTCAGAAGCTGCTTGGGTCTGAGGAGTTAGTCCTAGCTTCTGCCACATTAAAGCAACAATTGATACTGAAATCTTGGCAAAATCCCAATATATTAACTTATTGAAGACAGATATCTAAGATCTTGCCAACATTTGTTGAAATAGACAGCAATGCTTGTTTACTTTTCTACTTTTGCTAAATGTATAAATGTTCCAAGACACTCTCTAGTGATCTCACTTTTCAAATATGTAGTTTAAGTATTTAGGGCCAGTCAAACATTTTTGTCAACAGCTTTTCAATTAGAAAAATGTTCATTTGTTTGAAAAAAAATTGGGGGACGAAGCATTTTAGATATTGCTGGTTTTTAGTGTAAGTGGTTCTATGCTGCTGCAAGATGCAATTTCAAGTAAAAACAGGAGAATATTTCTGTACAGAACAGCAGTCAGATTCAAAAAGTACACAAGCAGGTAAGAAGCCCAACATTAAATCTCCTTATTTAGAAAGCTGAGGGTTTAAATGGTTTTGGGAACATGTGAATACTTTAACCACCAGACTCAAAAAGTGTTTCATAAAATGTGTCTCTCAAGCTCTCTTTCAGAGAAAATATTCTCCATCTGCAAAAATAAATACTCTTTAGTAGTTAAAGAATTCCGATTTTTTAAAATATTATTCCACTTTTAATACTTAAGTCTCTAGAGTGTTCAATTACACTTGTAAAATTACATCTGCACTAGGAAAATGAGAGAGTGAAAACAGAATAACCAGTAGTTGCTGGACAAACCATAGGAACAATGATGACAGCAAGCCCCCAGTTTAAAGCCCCTCCCTTAAAAATATCAGACACTTAGTGTGAATCTTGATTTTCTTTTTCATACAGCAATCTCACTGGTACAAGCAGGAGATACTAAAGATAGCATAGCCCTCAGCTGGTGCATCGATCTTACTTTTTCAGGCAAAGTGAGGTTCACCAGTTCTTTACACCCCAAGATTTTTGTATTCTCTTGTCCAATATGGAATGTTTTTGGTTTTGGCTTGGTTAGTTTGTTTGGCTTTTTACCATTACCATCCCCCTTCCTCGCTGTTTAGAATCACCACGCTGTAGCACTACAGGGAAGCACTACAGGGAATCCACAAGGAAGAGCCACCAAGAGTGTTCAGAGCACTCAGAGGGCAGTGCCCTTCCCAAGCAAAGTTGGCCAATCAGTGAGCTGATAACAGAGTCCAGCTTTAGTCCCAGACAAAGCAAGGAGATGAACCAGGCACAGAGTTTATCCAGGGATCCAGTTAGGAGCAGCAGAAGACGGAACCAAAGACAAGACTGGAAGCAAGATATAACTATCATATGAGAGGTCCATTCAGGAGACAAGTTACCTTCAGTGTAGATCCAAGGTCCAGCCACGTGACATGAGCATAAGCAGGACAAGTGTGCTTCAGTCATAGACCAAGATGGGGAATTAGTTGATCAGGCCTCAGCTCAAGTGAGGCCTC
This sequence comes from Struthidea cinerea, assembly GCA_013397865.1. Taxonomy (NCBI): domain Eukaryota; kingdom Metazoa; phylum Chordata; class Aves; order Passeriformes; family Corcoracidae; genus Struthidea; species Struthidea cinerea. Next base: position 134,598 of record VZTI01005122.1, read on the forward strand.
TGGAGCCCCATGCAGGTGGTGTGATCGGAAGCCCCAGGTGAAGCTGGTCAGGGTCATTAAGACTGATGAGCATCGTAAGAGCCCTGACAACCACAATCTTTAAGCTTTTTCATGATACCAAAACTTAGGAATGTAGCCAAACAAGTTTCTAGTCGAGCTTGACCCAGAAACAACATCAGCCTAAATGGTGCCATTGGGTTTCCTTGTTCAGGCATCAATATAGCATTGTGTAGACAGGACCATGATCATTTTTAGATGAGCTGTGAAACTCTAAATGTATTGTTTACTACACAAAATTCTGTTTTTGATAATACTGAGAACTCTTCAAGTCCAAGGAATGTTGAACAACAAAGGACTCAGCTTAGGTCCAAAGTTTGTTAGTGTCCACAAGATAATTTTATGTCCCACTTCTGCTGGAATTCTCATGGGTAAAATTAACAGATTGGCCTCAATTCAAAGCTTGTCCAAATAACAGGGAGAGGAATTATGAGTAACATAAATATTTATGACCTTTTTTAAAAAATGTTGCAGCTGTGTATTTGGACAGTAGGCAGAAAGAAAGGCTATAGGGAAAGTAGCAAAATCATTTTCAGTTTTTGCTTGAACAGCAAATTCTTAGATGGCCATAATGTGAGCTCCAGTCTTGTGAAAGACATACAGGATGAAATGCAATGTTATTTAGAAATGCCACACAGAGTTTGACTCCTTCTCATGCCCAGCTGACTGACACATTTTTCATCATACAAAGAAAAGAGTTTATGCAGCAGAGAGTTAATTCCCTTTTGAATTACCTGCTGTTTTATTCCATCCTGGGATAGAGAAATTTGCCATGAAAATACTTTGCTGAAGGCAATACAGAGAAAAAAGAATAAAAATCTGCTCTCAATTTTTCAACACAGGACCTGTCCATTCCTCTGTCACATACTTCCAAGTCTAATTGTCACCTCTATCACTTAATACTTAGAACATTGGCCTAAATACTGGTTTAAGAAATATGTCAAAATCTACCAAGTCACTACTACAACTAATAGCTGAGTACCTAAGACAGAGACACTTCATACATAAAAAATATTGAGGGGTGTCATTTTTCTTTTTCTAAAACAGACTACTCTATTTTCCACCATACAAATAAAGAAATATTTATGTAAAAGACAGAGGTTTACATAAAAAGAAGTCAAGAAAAATAATTAGCATAATTTATTATGAAAATAAACATTTTTAAAAAGCAACATTTTCCCATCAAGTTTTTATTCCTTTTATACTAAAATATATAGCTTTCTGACATGCCAGAAAAAAATGATTGCCAGATGAAAAAACATTAGTTGTGCCTAAGTCTAACTTCAATTAATGACATTACGTACATTTTCACTATGTAATTCAAGAGTCATATTACATTATCTATATGTCAAATGTATTTACATTTACACCAATTGTAAAATTACAAGACTATAACACAAAAGAACCTTATAAATATTTTATCAAAATCTTTTAGGGTTAGAGTAACTTCATCAATAATTTGTAAAAATAGATAAATATCAAAAACACCTTCTCAAAAGTTACCAAAATGAATATACTACAAGTCTTTTGTGTTTCATTAACTGAAATTAAATTTTTGCATTTCACCCAAATAGTAAAACTGGTGCTTTCATCGTGATAAAGGCAACTTTTTTTCTATTATGCCTGTGTCGAAAGCTGTCAGCAAGACAAATTTCTCATGAATTTTATTTAAACACAAAAATTACCCAGAAATTTAATGTGGCCAAAACTTTTCCCTTATGCTTCTTAAACCAGAAACTGAAATTAAATTTAAATAAATATATCATCATCTCTGCATCTTCACCTTCCCAGAAAAAACTCACATTTTGAGTAAGACCATACAACAATTGGTTCAGCATTTGGCATTGGTGAGGGGAACAAGCATCTGAAGGGGGAGCAAGGATTTCCAATAGCAAATCTTTGACAAAAATAGTAGGTTTCAATGCCATTAGACATAAAACCACTTTAAAGGCTCTATTGTATTGCTGTAATCTTTCATTCATACATCTACAAGTAGGGCTGGAACATTTATCAGCTGTACATGGGACCATGTTCTACAGGGATAAAAATTTCTTCCCTGAGCTATCAATAGAAGTGTTCAAGAATAAACCAGAGAACAGCTTAAAACAATTATAAAAGGAAAATCTGTGATTCCTTTATGGTCTTTGGAAAGGTGATCATCATTTAGAAGGCTAAGGTTTGATTTTCTTTTTTGGTGACAAACAGAGGAAAACAGTAATTCCAGAAGGGCAGTGAGGTTTGTATCTAAGGGGCAAATTGCTCTGTCAGGAACTCAAAAGTACCAGCATCCTTTTCAAAAACTAGAGGTAAGAAAAAGAGATTAATTTAGCAATTTATTTAGAAGATCAAAGGGCTCATTTCTATTTGGTTTGATTTTTGTCTTGAATTATATACATCAAAAGCATATACCTCAGGCTTATAAGAAAAAGAGAATAAGAAAGCGAAAGTACTGAAATTAACATCAGTGGAACAGATCAGGAAGCAACTTCAAGACCAGTAAGTAGCTATGACTTTTTCTGTTATAAAGATAAACATTTTGACCTTTTTAAAATATGACTTCTGGAAATGGAAGGGCAACATAATCAGGTCTTTTTCAAAGGACACTGATTCAATGCAATAAATTGAAGAGTTCTCAAAGAGCTGGAAAAAAGCGGAATTAATAAAATGTTAAAGCACGATTTACTTGTTTCTAATAATCTTGGCCATTTTAAATTCACGTGTTAGAACACTGACAGGTTTCTGTACATTCCACAACAAATTTCAAAACTTATTTGAATTATCAATGCTGTGGAAACTTTTTCAAGATCTTGTAACTTGTAACTTTTGCACAATGGCATTGCAAAAGTAAATGCAATGCTAATGCTAACTTTTTGCTACGTACATATATCTTATCGATGTGTACATATATTTTATGCATGTGAATGAAAGCATCATATTTTTAAGCAATGTAGTTCCAAGAAGTCCGTACAAGTTTACAGAAAACATGTTAACAGAAAATGTGATGCGGCTCTGAAAAAAAAAGCACAGAAAACATCAACTTGTCATAGAAAAATAGCATGCAGTGTGTCACCTATCTAAAAGAGAGAGCTGTCTGTGAAGCTGAGCTGAATAACAGCTGGGAGTATTTTTCTTTCCCCTGAGGCAAATGACATGATTTAGAAGAGTCTTTTCTCACCCGCTTACAAGTTGCTCTCTTGAGTATACTCTTTATTATGGAGAAGTGTGAGCTAGCAGTTCCCTGTGGGCTGGGAACTGGGAGCCCTGGGGAATCCCCAGGTTGGGCAGCTAGTCCTGTCCCACTGCCCGAGCCAGAAGGGCAGTGGGGTCACCGGGGGCAGCCCCAGGTGCCCCACTGAGCACCTTACTGGGTAGGGGGAGGGATGGACTCTGGGCCCCGGCATGGACTAACAGGTGGGCTTGGTCCAGTGATGGTCAGGGCTGTGGAAACTTGGACACCACCCCTGGGACAGGGACTAAAGGCCACAGTGGGGTGTAATGGACTCCAGAGCCCCACACAGGGGCACAGAGAGGCACCAGGTGAGGCTGGGCAAGGACAGTAAGGCCTAATATTGTCCTTAGGGCCCTGACAGTGTTAGCCTGTACTTTTACATCCAAATGATCTAATCACACAGCTTCTAGTCTCTCTCCCTTCATGTTTCAAAACTCTTCTTATTATCCTTTGCTATTTTCTTCTTAATTCTTCCTCATGACGCCTCAGCATGTATAGGTTCATGGCAGCAGTTTACTAAAAAATAATCCAAAGGAACTAACCTATTGAAAAGCATAAAGGGAAAGGATCACTTCCCTCAACCTGCTGACAACACTCCATATAACACAGTCCAGGATGTTTTATTGGATTATAAAACAAAACAGTGTCACCAAAAATCTTCATTTCTGACTCAGTGTTGTTATGTATCTCTATGATAGTTTTAATATAAATGGTTGAAGATCAACCTTAGTAGTGTAACAAGTGCTATTGCATTGTAATTTCAATCCAATCAGACAGTCAACATAGCTACTCGGCAATGGTTGTTTTGGCATTCAGTTTACAGTTTCTTTTCCTTAATTTAACGCAAATATTCTGGCTACATCATCTTGTCCTACACTAAATTATTTCTCTCTGACCTAATACTTCAATCCATTGGCTATTTGTAGTGTGTTAATTCTCCCTGCCCCTTTTCATTGCTGAGTCAAGCTGTACATACTGTCTTCTTTTATCTTTCCTCAGAAATCAATCTCTCCATCTCCTTGATCTAGGGTTTGGTTTTTGTTTTTTTTTTTTTTTTGGTTTGGTTT
>VZTI01005122.1:138964-221572 GCA_013397865.1 Struthidea cinerea
TGTTTTGGTGTGGTTTGGTTGGTTTGGTGGGGGGGGGGGGTTGGTTCTATTCCTTCTCCTCAGAACTTCATTCAGTTTGTGAATATCTCTTTTGGAATGTAACTTCTAATATCAAATGCAATATTCAAGATATATTCACTCCAAAACACCACAAAGAAAGAGTTGTTTCCTTGGTTGTTGAAACAGTACCAAACTCTTTACTGCTTTCTGACCACTTTATGCTCATTATGCCACCTGCAGAACCATAAGAATCATTTAAGTCCTTCATAGCAGATGTGTATCCCTATCTATTCTGTACCTGTCTTTCCAGGCTTATACAATGGCAAACTTGGAATGTCAATGAATAAATCTTTCAGAACTAAACACCACCAATAATAAAGGTAAAGCACAACAAAAAGAAGTCATGTAAAGACATTACCTCTCTTATGTCATCTTTATATTGAAATTCTATATCAGACTTTGTAAGTTTTGCAGTTCTCTTCAAAATCTTACAAGTTACTTGCGGTTGTTAATAATGTAAGATTACTAAGGACCCAAGAGGTCAAGCTTATTTCCCTTGCTACCATAAATTAAGTTAATTTGTTTATGAGTTTATCAAGTTCCATCTTAAAAGTTTTCAACTTTTCTGTCCTACATTGTAAATTACTCAGAATCATAAACTGTATACAGGGATAAAAACTGCTACCTCTCTTTTGCAGACATGGAAGTAAAATGTACAGGTTCTAAGAGATTTTTGTTGTGGACAAAATTAGAATAGAGATTGTCAATTCTGAGGTGTAAAACAAGTCTTGCTTAAGTTGTTGTCACTAGAGTTGTTATAAAAAAAAAAAAAAAATTATAAAGAGTACCAAAAATAAATAATTAACCATGCTGTTCTATTTTCCAACACTGGTTTACTTATTAAAAAAAAATATGCACAAATATTAGTAGAGATATTAATAAGGAAATGAAAAACATCTTTAAAGTACAAAATTCTATTTTTTTCTGTTAAGACTACTCTCGTTAGAACTGCACAGTGGCAGTAAGAAGGATTCTCATAGCTGTCTACTCAATTAGATTAGAAGATTCTCTACACACATGTAGTCAGAAAATGACAATATATAAGGTAATCTAGATAATTCTTAGCCTCAATTTCTTCTGTGTATCTAAAGTTATTGTAAAAAAGAAGGAAGTCTATAGAGTCATTCTAATTAATCTGTATACCTCGCGGTACCACACGCTAGCAGGACAAAGAACTTAAGATTTTGTCATAGTTAATAAATTTGCTTCATTTCTGTAATTAGAAAAGAAAGAAAACAAATGTTTTCTCAAACCTCTGGAGGCCTAAAAATATTTTTTTGTTTTCAGTTTCATTAGAAACCTCAAAGTATAAACCATAAAAATGTTCTTTTTATTTTAAGAACTCTGTAATGTTTTTCACATCTTTTTCAGTCAGCTGTAGCCCATCAGAACGCTATTTTCCTATGTCAAAAGAGGACTTGTCATTTCTTGTTCTACAGGAGCTTCTGTTTTCTTCATTTATCAGCTAGGATGATAACACATAATCCCTACATACCTCTAGGATTGTGATTGCCTTCTGATTTCTTTCCTTTATTTGTCCTACCTGTGTAAGATATTTTTAACTCTTACATAGCCTGTGACATGCTAAGCCCACTCCAGTTCACATAACCACTAAGATAATTTTTCTCATCATTTTTATATCACTCCCTCATCTTTTCTCTCCTTTTCCCCAAACACATTCAACCGCATCAAGATGAGATTCTTAGGATAGACCTTTCTTTTCTCATACAATTCCATTTCTTTTTACTTATGTTCTCTGTATTGTATCCCATCATTCTCTTCTAATAATATTTGGCTCTACCAGTGATAAGAAAATTTTGGTTCTTTTAGTTGCTGTACTTTTCTTTCAGAAACCTGATTTTTGAGCTCTGTTAAGCTGTTATTATTTGGCTTACCTGTTCCAGAGTTATACTACTTTCTTAGTGACAATACAATTTTTTTCTAATGTCCAGTCTGAGCTCCATGCAGTAAGTTCAAGATGCTGCCTTTACCATCTTCTACTTTACTCCATCATGTCTTTAACTCTCTGTCAAGAAGTTCTGATCTGTCCTTCGGTTTGCACCTTTGTCACTGTACTGAACAACCCCAGTTCTCTCAGTCTCTCCCTGCAAAATTCTGTTGATCAGTCTTAAGTTTGTCAAGATCTGTCTGGACTGAAACTCCAGAATTTGCTGTGTTAGCTGCCAGTTTCAGCATCACCCACGAATTTGCTGAAGATGTATTTTAACCTGTCATCAAGGTTGCTGTTGATGATATAGTATAACATTAACACAGTAATCAACACAGAAATACCCTACTTGTTACCAACCACCAAATGGCTATCAAGGCATTCATTACAATCCATAGACTCCTGTGATGCATCCAAATCTCTATCCATCCAATTCTTCTGTCTGCAATTCCTCTGCTTTCAAGTGAGCATGCTGCAAGAGAAAATCTCAAAATTCCTACTGTAAGGTGTGTTCTATTCATTGCTCTTTGATTCTACACGTTGCCACTCAATGATCTGTTGGAAGCAATCAGGTTAGTTGCCAGGTTTGGTCTTACCTGGTTGCCTGGTTATCTTACTTTACATGTGGAAGTGTTTTCCAAAAGGAAGTTCTCCATGATCTTTACTGGGGCTGAGTTTGGACAGACCTGTCTAAAGTTTACAGGCTTTTGTTGTTGACTTAAAGATGTTCATAAAACTTTATCCAGTTGCCAGGAACACTCTCTTCCCTCATCACCATGATAGGCAGCACACTCAGAGTAACAGCCTAGTCTTTTCAATGAGTCTCTAATTAATTTTCCCCCATTATTAGTTGTACCTTATGTGTCATTTTTATCATTATCATTAATCCAAACACAATAAGACGTCACTTAATGAAGAATACAAAAGAAGAGCAAAAGAGTTCTTTTCCTGTAAAATCATGTATTTTATTTAAGAGCACTATAGAACTGTTTTATGTGGATATTTGGCTTATTATTATGTGACAGAAATTTAATGTACTCAATATTTTCTGGAAAATTGAATTCCAATTCACACATGCTGGCCAGACTTGCTCAGGAGAGGGTCCTCGTGCTTTTTCCCAGCATTATACATTCTGCTGAGTCTAAAGAAAATTTCCATATTTTAGATTTTACAATTCTAGACATCACAAGTTTCACAGCAGTTCATAAACAGACTGGCAATTTTCATAAGAGTGGTGCTATTCAATAATGAATTCTTGAAACAGTAAGATAGTCCAAGTTAACACAAATGACTCAAAATAACTGATTATAATCAACAGAATACAATCAACAGTCAAATTAAACACATTCTATATGCTCCTTGTGGTGAGTTCGGTCCTGTGAAAGATTATTTATTAATGAAATCCATTTACTTTCCACAGTTTATTTTAAAAAATCTAAACAAAGGCCTAGAGAAGCTTGTGAAGAACTTCTCAATACACAATTTCCTAATTTTCCCTTGTGATAATTTTTGACATTTCTGAGGGGAATAGAAAAAGAAATTGCAGTGATATACAAAATGGTCTGTTGTTAGCATCAGTACTGTTGCAGCCTTTCAGTAATAAATTTATTCCACTAGTTGCTAAGTGTGCTTGTTTTGTCTGGGATGGAATTTTTGTTCTTCGTAGCAGCCAGTATGGCTGTGTTTTGGATTTGCACTGGAAACAGGGTTGATAACAGGGATGCTTTCATTACTGCTGAGCTGCACTGAGCTTTACTGCTCCTTGTACTACCCCACCAGCAAGGAGGCTGGGGATGCAGAAGACTTTGGAAGGGGACGCAGCCAGGACAACTGACCTTGGATAACCAGAGGGATGTCCCATACCATATGGTATCATGCTCAGCATATAGAGATGGGGGAAAAAGAAGAAGGGGGAGCAGTGTTTGTCTTCCCAAGTCACCATTACATGTGATGGAGCCCTGCTCCTGAAGATTGCTGAACATCTTCCTGCCCTTGGGAAAGGTGTGAATGAATTTATTATTGGGCTTTGCATGAGCATGGAGTTGTTGCTTTACCTATTAAAAAGTCCTTACTTCAACCCACAAGTTTTCTTACTTTTACCCTTCCAATTTTCTCTCTCATCCCACCAGGAGAAAGTGAGCAAACAGCTGTGTGATGTTTAGTTGCTGGCTGGGGTTCAACCGTGAGACAAAGTAACTAAACCTTTAGCACCACAGAACTTAATTCCAAAACAAAATCAAGTAAAATATGAAGGAAAATTTCCAAGTCAAGGAAAATACTGCTGTTTTCTCACAATGTTTTTCCTTTATCATTCAATTGGTTTTTTTCTTTATCAATAAACGCTGATTCTTAAAATATTGTAAAAAACTTCACAGTTGGTATGTTTGGACATGTGGAATTTTCACACTTATTAAAGTAGATATATAAAGCTTCCTGGGCTAAATTAATTTAAAAAAGAATAGTTATTTTTTACTATGACAGAAGGCTATTAACTTTTTTGATTTAAACAATTTGAAAGCTGAAGCAAATACAGAAGAAAAACTGCTACAGTCCAATAATTCTACCTCATTATAAAAAAAAATAGAAAAGGCAATTTTTACAAATTTGTCTCTACGAGGATTTTAAGTGAATTAGAGGTATTACTACTGTGGCCAACTTTTACTACAGTGTGAAGAAGATATGATTTGCCAGGATCAGTAGGAGGCATCTTTTCTGTAAGTAAGGATTTGTTGATAATATTATTGTAACTTGGAAATGCAGCTTGGAAGTAATTTGAACTTATTAATGAACATTGTATAAACAAGTGTACAACTGGAAAGAGGAGAGCAGAAAATGGGCTCAGGAAGATGTGTTTCTAGCAAGTATTAGGAGTGTCTACTTAGCTTCATTACAACAGGTTTCTGGGATTAAAAGACCATTCTACCTAGATGGCATAATGACAATGAAGTCGTCTCATTATTTGACATCAGATGATTCAACTTTTGTGTCCTCTAAAGAAAGAAATTACTTCAGTTCTGTCCAGCAGGCAAGGGATTGTAAAGGCCACAGATAGACTGGCTACATCTCCGTTCTTCTAGGTCAGCAATCCTGTTCTGCTCGTGAGATTTGACAGCATCACTACATTGTTATCTGCTACAGCAGATGGTCTTTAGATGTGACTTCCTATATTGTGGAATTAAAGCCATGCAAGTGAAATTTTTCTGAGAATATCTTTGTAAATATTAACTGGACAGAATTTCAGTCACTTACAGTATTTCTCTAGGCATAAGAAAGAGTCTATCCACAACAGGTTTTTCCAGAATTCATGCTTAGCACTCAAACTATCCTGACTAAACCTTCTGTGCTAGGTGATTAACAAAGTTAATTATATAGTAACATAACAATATCAGGTGTATGAATGTGACCACATTATGTCTCCATGTACCTTGCATGAAGTAAAAAGGTTCAAACAGCGCAAATCAGATACCTTTTTCTTTTTTTCTTGCCTAGTAAACTAAACTTCCAATTCTTTATTAAGAATTTTAAAAGCTACATCCTCTGCTTTTTAATCAAGTTAGAACAAATATCCGGGTAAATGCAGTCTTCTGAAGTTCTCTTTAAGCTGTTGCCTGAAGATCCTAGCAGTCATATGCTTCAAGGATTCAAGAAGTTTCTTGGCATAAGGGTGGATACTCTAGTGAAAAGTACTAAAAGTATTTAGAGAGATTAAAACAGTGTGGGAAATTAGCCTAGTCTTTGCTTCACAATATCCTAATTCTCATTTAATGCACTGGCACTCCATCCAAGGGATGCACATGTGAGAAAAATCTCAATTTCTCCATCAAGTGGGTTCAAAATGGAACCTCTTTTTGGTCTAATCTATAAAAAATCCTAATCAGGTGGCATGACAAAACAGTGCCTGACAAGGCATACTGACAGATATAATGAGAACAACTTTAAATTGAAGCATGGTGAAGTAAGGAGCATAGGTTGGGGAAATAATAAAGTAAAGAGAATGATAATCAGCTGAAGATAAAGTTACTTTAATGGACTTTAAGACTCCTGAAATGTACAATGAGATGGTGTATGAATATATTGTTATTTTTTTATCAGCTGAAGAAAAAGACCCTGCAGTATCATATCATTCTAAGGTAGCTAAGTGAAACCGAACAATTGAGAGCAAATTATTAAAGTGTAGCGGAAAAGGAAAATAATTCTATCATACCTTTTTTAAATTTTCTTTCTCCCTTCCTTATGCTAACTGTCTACTTAAACTGAAAGCATTTCAAAATAGCAGCTTATATTCTTGCATGACTGTAAAGCATCTAACACACTTCTGTGGACCCTACACAGATGCCCTAAAAAAGGGTTTCAATGACATTATTTTGACTGATTAAGACAACAATATAAAATATGAAAATTAACTCCTAGCACCTTTGAAGACAATGAAAAGATTTTGATCTTTTTTGAGGCAAACTTTCAGTCCAAATATGAAAATATCTCTGCATATGAACATATATGACCTATAATATGAACATCCCAAAATGTATTTTGCACTTTTTTCCTGTGTGCAAATCTCCACAATTTTTTTTCTTTCTCCTGAGAAATATTATATATTCTTTGAAAAATAAATTTAAATGGAAGGACTTGAGTCCTTATACTTAAATTCCCAAGTATTCACCTTTAGGGAAAGACTCTGTCCTGCCAACCTAAAATACGGACTCTGAGCAGCTCCAGTAAAACTACTGGGTCTGTAAGAGAGATGAAATCCTTGTTTTTAATATTCTTTCTGTGGACTATAACTCTAGGCAGCCTTTTTTTCTGTTCTAGAGAGTAGGCTTTTTATTTTCTTTTCTGTGGAATCCATTGTGAAGTGCATGTTTTCCTTTCAGTATACATGGAGCTTAGGTGTTCAATTCAACATTCAGGAAATGTCAGTCCCTTTTTTGTATTCAATCTTGAGCACTGACATATTCATAATGAAAACCAATACAAACATTTTCCAATGTTAGTCTAGGCTTTCCATTAATTGAACTAGGGAAAGCCAGAAAACCTTTCTACCTCAGTATCATCATGTTTAAAATGCATTGATATCATTCTCTAAATGCAGAGAAATATTGTGAAAGTTAGTTCTTCCTGGATTTTGAACACATCAAAGGTTATGAAATATTACTACTGTTTTTTGTTCCATTACTGCTCATTCTTTACTTGTTGACTATTAAAAATAATTGATCCTTTCACCTTTATTTTGTTCCTTTACATTTACATAGATAGTCATTACAACTGTCCCTACCATTCTTTTCTTCAGACTGAAAAAAACCAGCTCTGTTTTAATTATGCTTTCCAAGTTCAATCGTCAAAATTTTTCATCATGTTTGGGTTGTTTGTTTTTTTTTTTTTTTCTGAGCTGTGTTCAATTTCTACTGTTAATTTTGAGCTGCTGCCTTCCTTACTGATTGAAGATCTGTGACTGAGATCTACCATTGCTGGAGTTTTCCAAATGCACTCTGTTAGACCTCCATGAGCTACTGTTTATGTTCTGATTGTTAAACCAACATAGTGACCCATTAATTTTTAGCTACGTCAATTTGCTTACTCTTCTTATTGCACAGACACAATGTCATGAGTTTTGACATGAGAGGTCCACAGGCAAAACATGGGGAGTGGGGAAGGCATAACTGTCCCTTTCATAAGTGTTTTTTCCTTGTGAGAAAGTCACCAGTTTTATCTTAATGACACTTCCTCCCATCTTTCCAACCCTGATTCATCCTCATTGTATTTCTTTCACTTTATTTTTAATAGCTGAAACTTTTCATAATTCATTTCACTTTGATATTTCCATGCCCATTTTTTTTTTTTTTCATGAACTCTTCTTAGGATTTTCTGCAATCTTTATGGTAATAGCTCGGAAAACCTAAATGGAGTCTTCTCTATATGGAATGAAAGTGTTATTAAATGAGGACGAAGACAGAGGTAAGTATGAAAGAAGCCATAGCTCCTGGCTGTCTGTTCCTGCTGAGTTTGAAAGTCGGTGGAATGTGGGAGTCCTTCCTCTTCTCAAAGGTAAGATATTTCTAATCAGTGCTATCATGCTCTAAGGCAGTATCTTACAACACCTATTAGTTGTAAACTCAGCAGGAACTGCAACCCCCTGCCTCTCAAAGAAAAAAATATTTTTCCTCTCTATGATGCAGGTTATCCAGAAAAAGGGAGACAAGATACAAATTACATGTGAAAATGTGCTACAGTCCCATTCAAACTGCTGTTGACAATACATTATACAAAAGTCATGATCCCACAACCTACTGAGTATTTTTCACTTAAATGAATTTTAGTGGGAACAGGATTTGCAGATTACTCCTCCTGTGTGCCATGAGCTCCAGGGATCAGGAAAAGATTGCTGACTGAGTTTTCTGCACTCTATTGGGTGTAAAAGAGAACATTCTATCCTACAAACAAAAACAAACAATACTGAAAGGGAGTAGAAACACACAAGTAGTAAAATGATTGCTTTTTCTGATACTAGGAGCCCAAATTATCTTAATACATTGCTGATCACCTCAGTAGCTTTTCTTGGTAGTATGCCAAATAAGGGCTGGCAGAAGTTCGGAGCTGTTCATCTAGGCACAGTTGCAATAAGAACAGGCTTTGGTCCCCAACCTATCTTCTTGAAATGAATTGTCCTTTTGATACAAGTGTTATAAAAGATTCGGATTGTAGCTCTTGTATTTCAATTCATGAATAAAAAATACAATTTATTATTATTGTTTTCCAAAGAGATAGACAAGGGACAAACATGGAAGGGGCCAATTTGCTTGAAACAATCAGTGTGTCAGGCGACAATTTGGACAAGAAAGGAGTCAAAGAAGTCTTTTCTGTAGAACAAAATAGTTTTCAATAAATCAATTATAAGAACTTGAATATTTAGAAAGGGGCCACCACAGCCTCTAGCTGACAAAATACTCCACAAAAATATAAGACTGAAGAAATTTATTTTTTTCCTGCTTAGACCAAAGATAGCCATTTTCACCATTTGCCTGAAGAAACACATTGCCTTTTTCTGAGACAGCTTATAAAATTTCAAAACTTCATACTTTATTTCCCATCTTTTCACGTTCAAATACACCCTTTTTCAGCTACAGTACATCAAACTCACAAGGCTCATTAAGTTATAACAATCTTCATACAAAAATTTTCCTCCCCACAGCCGTCTGTCAGTTATGTTGTAAGAAAGCAAGAGAGTTGACTGAATCACACTGCATATATGCTCAGTGTTCACATATAATCTCCCAGCTACATGAGAATTAGTAAAAACACTTAGATCTTTGCCAAGCTAAAGAAGATTTGTGAGCAAATCCTTTATCATATCTTATTTATAGGGACTTAATCTGGGACTAATTTTTCTATTTATACTATGTATCTCTTACCTAGCTGGTCTCTATTTTGTGGTAGCACCATCATATAAGTATTAATGAGAGTAATGTAACAAGAATTCACTCCTAGTTGGATCTCAGGCAACACTTTGCCTCTCTTCTTGTAGGTAAGAGCATTCATCTCTCCTTTAAAAATCTTTCCTAAGATTAATGAAAGACAGTTTTGTCCTCAACCTCGTCATGGTACACCTCAGTTAAGAAAAGGCAGGACTTACAGATACATGTCCTTCATGTTGTTCTCTTTTAAATTTTATTAAATGACATATGACCTTTAGTGCTTTATCAATCATCATTTTGTTTAAAATATTTTCTCAGATGCAGTGGGTTTTTTTAGCATTTCAATAATTTTAAGGGATTTTAGGAGCATTAGACATCTGTTGGATACCCACAGGAACACATCCTTGAAATGAAAACATTAATGTGGAAAAATGGATATGAGGATTTTTTAAATTAAAAATTTAAAAATTCTAAAAGGAAAACAATGAAGGACACATTAAAATGGCAGAGTGCCAGCACATCCTGTTGGAACGTGGCAGTCAGGCTACATCATTACATTCCTGTTCTGCATGATTCTCCTTTTGCCACTACTCTCATTGAAAGGCAGAACATGGCTAACAACCTTCAAGATAGAAGAGGGAGACAGAAAAATTCAGGTTTTTATTTGGGTTTCTGCTGTTGACCATAAAGCTCTGGAAAACCCTTTAACTCAATCTCATTGGAAAAATGCTAAAAATCAAAGTTCCCAAGAAAGAAATTACATGAAGGGCAACAAGGAGAAAAGTCACTCTTCACATTTTTTCTTTTCTACACTTATGGCAGAGGGTACAAGATCAAATGCTCTTTCCCTGTTACTTCTTCATGTGGCTAATCTTCCTTCTCTCCTCTGTATATTTTCTAAGTGGCAAGGTGCCACTTTGTGCCAAACTCCACTTAGCCTCTGTCCACACAAAATCTCAAATTTGAGATTGACTTCCAAGTGGCATCCTCAGCAATGTATAAATAAACCCCATAAACAAACAAATACAGTAAACTGCATGCAAAGGCTGAAGTAAAGTACTGTCTGGAAAAAGGTGAAGATTTTAACATTATGATGACTATATTATAACTGGCAACTATTATAGAACCTATCTTAAATCAAAATTTCTCTGCAAGTACAGTATAACTATATTCATATGAGCAACTAAGAGAAAATACTTTTTTTCTGGTCAGCAATATTCTGACTTCCCAGTTTAAATAAACTTTACTTATGCTGTTTCCCATGGGTTTTATGCTCTCCACCTGATTATGAATACATTTGTATTTCCTCTTTCTTTAGTATTTCAGTTTTCTCTATTTTCCATAGCCTAAGTCAAATTCTGATCTTCTTATTATTGAGAATGAATCAACACATCATAGAAGATGTTCTCCACTGCTAGATAGTTACCTTCATCCGTCAGTGGGCTGCTGAGCTCCTTCCTCATTTTCTCCTGTCACCCTAGGGCAACTCACTAAACTGTGATTTCAGAGTTATAAAACAAACTCCAAAGCTGAATCACAATATGGGCTACCCCAGGTTTCCTTATCATTATGCTTCATTGAACCAAAAGTATACCCTTAAGCGAATATATGTAAACCTTTATGAGAAAGAAGGAAAAATAAAAAAAGGGTGGGGGAGGGGGAGGAAGAAGCAAGCAAATATAGTTCTACTTCCCTCATTCACTCAAGGGTCATAGGTGTCTTTCAGCTGTAGACATTTTCTTGCAATAAACCATGTGCCCTGCTATCTCAAAAGAATTCATGAAATAATCCCATTCACAGTGTTTTCAGTATGAATTTCCCTCATGCTTAGAAATATTCCTGAAACACAGAAGCTGCATTTGGTCACAGAAGGATTACACCTGTTTAATTGCTCTTGTGTAAACATATTTTGCCTTAAGTGATCCTTTTCTCTGGCCTTTATTTCTAGAAGGCAAAACATATCCTCTCCCAGATTTTACCTTACCAAACTTTTTGTGCTCAATAAATTGCCTTCAATAAAATAAAGTTTTCATCTTTCTGGTCACCTCATCTTTAAACAAAAAATAACTCCAGAACTATACAAAAGATTCTGTATAGGTTTTTACCAATACCTTGTAAAATGTCATTGGTACTTCCTTTTCTGTAACAGAAATAAGTTTCTGATAGAGTCTGTGGTATGTCCCACCCCTCACCTCTTCCTCTTCTGCCCTTAATACTTTAGTCATTCTGTAATTGTGCAGAATGTTAATTTCTTTGACTTTGGATCTTTTGAAGTAGAAAAATCCCATTTTATAGCAGATTTTTTTTTAAATATATAGATGGATGATCACCCATATTTCAACCCATTTCTAAGACCATCTAATTCTTTCTATGAGATATTCTGAACTACTTCTGTATTGGTATTAACTTCCAATTTTCTACCGTCAGAAAATTTCATGAGAACCTTATGGCTTTTTGTGAACATCAATGAAAATCAAATTGCTTTCTCAAAGATCCTATAAAATAAAGGTATTTTAATGGATAAAATCTTCTTGGGTTTCAAAGGGTTTGAAAAGATTCTTGCCAAATGTTTTAAAAGACACTGATTAGCAATGACATAAAAGAGCTTTGCAATGTTAAATTATTCAGAGAAATATAAGAAAAGAAGGTAGGAAAAGTCAGTTCTCACAGGAAAGAGAGGTCAACTACTGGGGACCACCAATCACTGAATGATTGGTGGTGAGTTACACTGACATGACTTGTGAAAATATTGATATACAGCTTAGCAAATGTGACAAAGTGACAAAGTTTGCTGGTGACAGGGGTTTATTCTAGGTAGTAAGGATAAAGTCTGGTTGTGAGTAATTGCAGAAGGAACTAGGAACTAGCAGAAACTAGCTACTAAAATGGCAGATGAACTTCAATATGAATAGAGATAAGATTAAAGGCAATCATAATTTTCTTTACAATTCTAATAAAAAATTTAATAAACCAGTCTAACTTCTCATAAAAAATGACCAGCTCTGAGCTGACAATCAACTCCTCAGAAGCATGGTTTGGGTTTACAAAAGTAGGCATCGTGAAAATCATTAACTTGATATTCAGGAGTGGCCATAAAAGCAAATCAGGATATTAGGAGTTAGTGAGGAAAAAAAAAAAAGTGTCATATTTTTCCATATACAAACCCAATATTATTCTGCATTTTCAGTACTATGTAAAATTCTGTTTCAGTCTCCTCAGTAAGACTAAAATAACAATGGAAAAGAGGATGGAAACAAGATCAAAAGTAAAGAAAAAAAATCCCGAAGATCAAAATCTTAGTATGAGCAAAAAGAAATGTATTATAAATATTTTAAATACTTATACATATAGGCAAGAATTTTTGTTTATAAAAACTGAGCAATATAATCAGGATAAAGCAAGCAATAATAATACCAGCAATCATAGTCTAAATGAATACAGAAAGCCTCATTAATAATAGTACCTTTCGTTGCTGTACAAGAAAACTTAAAATATCTTTCCTCCTCTGTTACGCTCATCCCTATAAAGTCCATCTATGTTCTAAGGTCAATGTCACCAGTCTTCCTCAAGCAGGGAAGGATTGTAATCACAGGAAATTACTGACATCCTGAAGGGATGTCCCTGCTTCTTCATTGTTGACATCCATTTAGGGATTATTTTCTGTGTTTTCTAATAACAGTCCTCCCCTCCTCACTGATTCCCAGTAAGTTTCTCCTCAACTGGCAAAGGATTGACAAAACTGACAGCTCCACCACCACCCTTCCACCTGAGACAGGTCCACCCTGCATACTAATGTACCAGCTTACCCGTGGTCCTTCTTCCACTCTGCTGCCCTGTCCAGCCATTCCAGGGCTGTGTCTGACACCTGTTGCCCTCATCAGGCCTATTCTGACCCATATCCTGGGTGATGTCTCAACATTGTGTCAGCCCTCCCTGCCACCTCCAATGACATCAGCCTGTTTCTGGCTCTGGTCACTGCCATTGGAACTGAACCTGAGTCATGTAAGGTTCCTGGTTTGTCCTTGGCCTTGCTTCAGCACCGTGGATTTGTCCTGTGTCCTGGGCTCTGTGCTGACTCTGGTCACCATAGCTGGCTGTAACAAGCTAAAAAATCTCAGCTCATTAGATTTCATTTAAATAAATTTATTGCAAATTATCAGTTTTTAATTATTTGTTAGGGTAGTGAGTAATTAAATATTCAAAGAAATGCCTTCCCTCCCTCTTGACCAGACCCAGCTTCAGTCCAACACCTCTCTTCCCCCTTCCTTGTCTCAACCACTCTTGTTTTCACCATGCATTATACTTGGTCCCTCCAAACCCCTTTGATGAGGAAACAGTCAGTGTAGAAGGTTGGGAACAGTACACAGAGATTTCTTTCTGCTACTACTTCTTGCTCCATACTGCTCCCCTGCTCCAGCATGCATTGCCTCTGGGCCACAGTCCCTTCAGAGGTGTCCTGCCCCAGCACAGGTAACACAAAGTATGCAATCCCCCTTGTCCGACACAAAGCACTTCCTTTCAGGGGTTCATCTCCTTATATGTGCCCAAAAATTTCTCTTTCCACTCATTTTCCTCATTCTTTCTCTCCTTTCTCCAAACACTACTCTTCATATACTTTCTCATGTGTCCCATTTTGAGTGTCCTCCTGTGTCTCCTGCGTCTTTCCTGCATTTCCTGCCCCCAGCAGCTGCCATCCTTCCTCAAACATGTCTGAAAAGAAATGACATGTGATCCTCTGCTTTGTTGAAGTTTTGCAGTATGATGGACTGTTTCCCTCCACCCAGAGCTGTCTGAAATCTGCTGTGACCAGGACACAGGAACAGTGTCAGTTCACACACTCCTTCCACAAAGGACACCTTTCAGCCTCTGCTACCAAACCCTGTTTTTTATGCCCAGTGCATCAAGGCTTCCCTTCCCGCTCCCTGGAGCTGATGAGACAGGCACTGGCTGGTGAGGACTGTGCCTTGCCAGCCCTGTGGTGAATCCTTATGTCTAATACTTTCACAGACTCTAGGCAGCCAGGTCTTTACTATCCTATGAGACTAACAAAATAAATGTGTTTTATGCAACGACTATGTAGATTGTGAGACTTCTACCATACCAGGAATTCAAAGAACTGAAGTTCAAACAGGTATGTTGAGTGGCCAGTTGCTAAAAAAAAAAGCCAAAATCATCTGAGGCTAGCTCCCTGACACACTGCTCTGTCACTTCATTAAAAATACTGTGACCCTTTACTAGGAATTATAAATATTATATTCAATGGGTTACAGTATAAGGACAGACTATGTTACTCATTTTCTTGCCAACATGAAAACTCAACAGTCAGAAAATGTTAGGTAAAACACAGTTGATTGAGCTTATTCGCTGTCTTAAAAAATGTTTAGAATGTATCAGTAAGGTATTAACAGTCAGATATTTAAAAAATGCAATTCTTCATCAACTTCAATGCAAGAAGTTGAATTTGCCACAGGATACAGAAAAGATCAAAAACTTACTAAGTCTGAAAGTGTCAAGACCTGACCACATGCTAGAGATTCACTGAAAGCTACAAAGCAGACTCTGAATCTGAATTAGAAAGTTCAGATCTGAAAAGAGATAGAGAACGGGTAAGCATTAGGATAAAGCATCATATGCTGTGTTCTTATTCTGCCCTAGATAAATATACAGTCAGTGTTAAAATGGTACATTTATGAGGAGATGGACATCTCTCACACCTGCCACAGACATTCACACATTCCTGTGTTCTAAGGCTAGTAACTAGTTAAACGGCCTCATACATTCTATCTAACATAACCATCTCATCCTCAGCATTCACATTCAAATCTTTGCTTGAAACACGAAGTTCCTGAGGCCAAAACTAGGTTGTTTTTAATTCCACACCAACTCAGTCAATCAATGTCTGATTTTTCTTTCCTTATTCTGTACTTATTGACACAAATAAAATATAATACACAAATTCTTTAGTTGAAAAAAAAAAATTGTCTCTTGTTGTACTTGTAGGTTGTCTATTAAGATGCTTTCTTCCCTTACAAGTAAGCTCCAAATCTATTCGTAATTTTGACCTAGAGAATTTTCAAGAATTATACCCACATTCACAAACTTATTTTTTTCCCCCTCTTTAAATGAGAATCCTAGAACCAGACTTTTATTTATTCTTTTATATAATATAATTTAAACATTAATAATATATAATTTAAACAGGATCCTTATTTTTTAATATAATTTCAAAGGAACCACTTTAATATGCTTCAGTAAAGGTACACTATCTTCCTCCGTCTTGCATATTTATTATTTGCCAAAATCAAAATGAAGGTATCATAATCTTTTTGGTAACTGTTCTGGAAGAAGTGGATTTTGAATATTGATAAGGTATAGTTTGTATCTTATAAGCATTGTATCTTAATTTATTTATTCCCATCTACTGTCTCAGCAATGGAGTTAAATGGGGTCGGTTGATCAAGTTCAAATTGTTTAGTGTGCATGACCTGTTCTCTCAGAGTTTCTGCACTCATATGTAGAATCCTCAAATACACAGATATTCATCTCTGGAAACAAAAAACAGGGTGAAGACAATTAAACTTATTAGACTAGCCAGAATTGTGTACACAGTATATTGCTCTTAATTTACATTCATATTTAGTCTACTTCAATGTTTGTTTATTTTGAAAAATACTCTGATTGTATTTTCTGTTAGATCATAGAATCTTGGAATCATAGAGTAGTTTGGGTAGAAAGGGACCTTAAATACTATCCAATTCTGCTACTCCTGAAATGGGTAAGGACACCAGGTTTCTCCCTCCAGCCTGGTCTTCCAGGGATTGGGCATCCACAACTTCTCTGAGCAACCTGTTCCAGTGCCTCACCACCCTCACAGCGAAGAAATTCCTCCTAACATCTAATCTAAACCTACACTCTTTCAGTTTAAAGCTATCCCCCCTTGTGCTATCACTACACACCCTTTGTCATAAGTGTCTCTCCACTCTTCTTGTAGGCCGCCTTTATATACTGGAAGGATGCTATGAAGTTTCCCCAGAGCCTTCTCTTCTCCAGCCTGAACAACCCCAACTCTCAGCCTGTCTTCATAGGAGAGATGCTTCACCCTTCTGATCACCTTCACAACTCTCGTCTGGACTTGCTCCAGCAGATTCATGTCCTTCTTCTGTCCTTCTTGTGGGGAGCCCAGAGCTGGACACAGCACACCAGATGGGGGTCTCATGAGAGCAGAGTAGAGGGGAGAATCACGTGCCTTTGCCTGCTGGTCACATCTCTTCACTGTCTGCTCAGCCTGCACTAGGATTACCCTGACCCAAGTGCAGGACTTCATCCTTGGCCTTGTTGAACTTCACTAAGATCACACAAAGCCACATCTCAAGCCTGTCAAGATCCTTCTGGTTGGCATCCCTTCCCTCCAGTGTGTCAACAACACCGCACAGCTTGGTGTCATTGGCAAACTTGCTGAGGTTTCACACAGTTTCACTCTCCGTGTCACCAACAAAGATGTCAAAGAGTTTAAGAACCAATGCTGACCCCTGAGGAACGCCGCTCATTGTTAGTCTCTACTTGGACATCAAGTCATTGACTGTAGTTTTTTGAGTGTACCCATCCACCCAATTCCTCATCCACTGACTGCTCCATCTGTCAAATCCATGTCTCCTCAATTTAGAGACAAGGATGTCATGCAGGACAGTGTTTATTCATGCAGGCCTCCTGTCTTTTTTGCCTGACTTTGTGTTTGCTGGGATGCATTTCTCCTGAGGAGCCATCCCACCATGTCTCCATGCTGCCAATAAGGTCATAGCCCTACAGGTGTGCATTTATCTTTAACTCCTCTTATTTTTTCCCGGCGCTACATCTATTTGTATAGAAGCATCTAAGTTGGGTCCCCAGTAAAGGTTTTTACTTTGTGATGAAAAGGTCTGAAAAACCTTCAAATAATTACTTAACACATTTCAGCAGATAGGCAGCAGCTAATGGGAGCAGCCATCTGCTACAGTTTAATCCAAGATGGCATATCTGTATATACCTTGATTTCCACCAACTAAACATTTGGTCTAGACAACATCAGATTTAAACACAGCAGTGGCCTATGAACCTTGCTGTCATATTACAATCCAACAGACTATTCATCTTTTTCACCAAGTAGTTTTAAGTAGTCTAATGCCACAATAACAAGGGAGAAATAAGAAAAAAATAACAGTATGAATTTAAAATTTTTCAAATGGTTTTAAACTGATCTTATGAAAAGCAAATTATGTATGGATTAAATGTTTCACTAACAGCTTTTGTGAATATATCTGTCTTTCACTAACTGCAAATTAGCCTCCAAAATTAATGCGGTATGTGTAGTATAATTCCCTTTCACTTTCATATTACTCAAGTATTTTTCATACTCATTCTTCTGGAATAGAGGTAACATCCCTGAAGACAAGTCTGTTTTATTTTTCAGTTGTACTTTTTCTTTCAAACTTTTTCTTAACTTATGGGTATTTCCCCTGTGGGGATAAATTTTATCATTGCTTCATTTGGTTTTGTGTGGTAAGGTTTTCTCTTTAACAGAGTGAAAGAGAGACACAGTTGATTAGTTGATTTTGCTAATGGGCACAAGGTAGGCCAGACTAATTTTCACTTTAAGTAGAGCCTCTCTCTGCAATCACTTTTTTGAGTAAAGGCCAACTCAGCAACAAAGTTGGGCTATTAATAAAGAGTTGTTCTTCTAATGAAGAAATTTGTTCTACACATGATGTCTCAGTAATTTTTTTTCCAGAAGGCAGTCATTCTGTGGATTTAGCCAGAGGCATAAAGCTAGCAACTTCATCTCAAACTGAAAATCTATCTATCATGACTATCTATCACCTGGAAATTTAGATACAGTTTAAATCCTGAATCCATCCACAGAAATGTAGACACTGGTTCTTCAGTAGCATATGGTCAGTGATCTTCTTTGACCCATCTTTGTTAGACGTAGGACTCTGTTTCTGTTTGGCATGAAAATATTTCAGCGCATTATACTCAGACAAAATGATAAAAAGTTGACATCTCAGAGGACCACTTCAAACAAGCAAATAGCATTCAGGAAAATGTATTGATCAAAATGTGTTGATCTAGAAACAAGTCTGCAAATTCCTCACAGAAAGAGGTGTCTTGAATCAATACGAAGTCAGCATGAGAAGGCATCCGCATTATGTAAAAAATGCAAAATACAGTTACCTTTTACTATTCCAAGATTCAGTCATATTACTCAGAACTTAGTGAAAAAATCTTTTCCTGGTATGATATTTTTTAATAGAAGTAATTAAATAAAATTCAGAAAGAATCTTCACAGCAGAGAGAATAACTCAGTTTTCCATCCTGCCGAAGTGTTCTAGCCACTAGTTTGCAGTATCATACTTCCTTACCTTTCTTCTCTTTTTTCTAACTTTACCTCTCATTCTTTCCCCATAAATCTTATATTCTTAACTATGTAGTGACAGAGTAAGCAGGAAAGTTGGAAATCTCACTGCTTTTCATATTTGTCTTTCTTCTTCCCTTTCATAGTTTTCCTACAGTGCAGGCTGTTGATTGAAGCACTAGGTTTGTGATGAAAGGGAATCTGGGTATCTGAATTTCCTCACTCTGAAAAGATCAGTGGTCTGTCAATAGCATATTTTGAGACAGTTTTCTATCAATACATGTAATAAGACGGTCTTCATTCAAGGAATTACATTATAAAATAATCTCCTAAAATAAAAGATATTTTTAAAGAGAAGTCACAAATACACTTCCACAGTCGATGTTCTCTGTTATCAGACACATATAAGAATACCTCCCTACACTGAGCCATTAAGAGGATTTAAACAAATGGAAATCTGAATTAATGATTAACTAAATATGTAAGTGTGTATTCAGCTGGCAGAGGACATTCTAGCAATGTCCCAAAATAGATGAAAGAGGAATTAAACGTTGACACTTTGGCTCCCATGCACCACTACCTGGCAGAATTCTTTGCTCTGAGTTAGCTGAGTTAGGGCAGAGTTTACATGGAGAAGAGTATTCATATATGCTCTTTAGAAAACTGCCTAATTTATTACATACCAAATAAGAAGACAAATCAAAAACCCAAATCCTTTCCCAAGAACTAAGGTGGCACATTTTTCCATTCACTGCTCAAAGTCAAATATTATTTTTGAGGTAAGAGAGCTAAACCAAGCTCTATGTATTCTGCATCCTAACAATCACCTAAGATTGTCAGGATACAGAATACACTTTTTGCTTGACTTAGAAGTAATTGAATGCCTACAAATACCACTGAAAAGTAAGAAATTCTAAACAAAGTCAGCTGATTTCCTTTTGAAATTAGCTCAATAAAAATACTCAGCTTTACA
Organism: Struthidea cinerea; assembly: GCA_013397865.1. Classification (NCBI taxonomy): domain Eukaryota; kingdom Metazoa; phylum Chordata; class Aves; order Passeriformes; family Corcoracidae; genus Struthidea; species Struthidea cinerea. The sequence goes on from VZTI01005122.1 coordinate 158,743, forward strand.
AATATGTCTAAAATCAATATAATACAGAACAGTGTGTTCACTTCAAAAACAACAGACATAGGTTTACAGTCCTCCAAAAACAGACAAAGAAGGAATGGCATCAATCTTGTTCTTTACGGACAAAATTAAAATGCATACAAATACAAATAAATAAGTATACAGTGCGTGTGTTTACTAGGCTGAAGAACATCTGTCCTCAGATGTCTTCTTTCTCACAGACTTCACAGACAGTTTGATATCGATTTTTGTTAATTTCCTGTTTTTTCTTATCAGAGGAAGATGCCTTCATCCAGGCTCTATTCAAATTTTCGGTGCCACATATTTGCAAGAATGATTCAACTTTGTGATGCAACAGAAAATTACCATAGGAGGAATGTTCATTGAGTATTTTATCATGGCTAGGCAATTTTGATTGAAAAGACTGTCGAACCTCTGAATTTGTGCGCGAGTATACAAGGTGTCAATTTTTGATGTCTTAAATTTTCTCAAAGTACTCATTTTTTGTCAGCCATATTGCCACAAAAATCTATTTTACTTACAAATGTACAATTCAAAGAAAACACATGTTAGGTGATGACATCAAGTCCAAAACTAGTCTTACTCTTCTAAAGGTGGTCAGCACTACTTGGTGACAGTTCAAGTCCAGAATCATTCCTCCATAAAAACTACACTCAGCAACTTTTGTGGATGTCACACACTGTTTGATATATAAGCTTCTTTTTAGATGGTTATTACCCTTTTTCTCTTTTTTTTTTTTTTCCCCCAGAGGAACAGTCTGACTATCAGTCTTCTATCTTAGGCCAGCAGAAATCTGAAATGAGGCTACACAGCAATGTTAAGTAGATGGTGCCAAATAAAGCCCAGCACAAGGTGATTACACATTCAAGAAAATATAGCTGTGACCATCTTTTTAAAACATAAACAAAAGAGTTTTGGAAATTCCCTCTGTGCCATTAGTTCAAAAGTAGAAAAAAAATCTGGCAGATATTTCAGGCATATTCCTAAAATGAGATTTATGTAGATACCATCAGAATATCAGGAATGTTTTTTTATTTGAATATTTCTTTAAATTAACTGAGTTTTGTTTCAGTCATTAAAAAAAAAAAAAGATGCATAGCTTTCTCATCCCTCATCTCTTCCCTCTCCTCCTGATTTCCAAAGGTTGACTCAATTCTTTCAGCCCTTCAATGAGTCAATGGTGAAAATATGTGAGGAGGATTTACAGTCAATGCACAGTGATTTGTCTCTGTTGCTTCTTCTGTCTCACACTTTTCCTCTAGTCTTGTGTGGGTCCTTCATGGACTGCAAGTTAAATACCTGCTTCAGTGCCTGGAAAAGCTCTTACTCCCCCTCTTTTCTGTGACTGTGGTGTTCCTCTGGTGTTTCTCACTCTTTGTGTTCTCTGCCTGTTTGGAATTTTCTTCCCACTCTTAAATATGTTTTCCTAGAGGCACCACCAGCTTGATGGCTGAGCTCAGCTGTGTTCTGTGGTGGGTCTTCTGAAATCATCTGACTGGACCCAAGACTGATCCCTGGGGAACACCAGTAAACTGTGTCCCCTTGACTGGCTGGCGATGCTGTGCCCGATGCCCCCCAGGACACAGTCGGCCCTCCTGGCTGCCAGGGCACTGCTGACTCATGTTCAACTTTTTGTCAATCAGGATCTCCACATCCCTTTCTGCTGCACTGCTTTCCAGCATCTCATTCCCCAGTCTGTACCTACATCCAGGGTTGCCCCATTCCAGGTGCAGAATCCAGAACTTTCACTTGATGAACTTCATATGGTTGATGATTGCTCAGTCCTCTCACTTGTCGAGGTCTCTCTGCAGGGCCTCCCTGCCTTTGAGGGACTCAACAGCTCCTCCCAGTTCTGTATCATCTGCAAACTTGCTCAGTATCACTTCCAGTCCTGCGTCCAAATTGTTAATGAAGATGTTAAAGAGTACAGGGCTGAGGATGCAGCCCTGTGGAACCCTGCTAGTGACAGGTCACCGCTGATGTCACCCCATTCACTATAAACCCTTGCGCCTGACCTGTGAGCCAGCTGCTCACCCATCATGTGATGTGTTTATTCAGCTGTGTTGGACATCTTGTTCAAAAGGATCCTATGAGAGACAAAAAGCTTTACTGAAATCCAGAAACTTTACATTAGCTGGCTTCCCTTGATCATCTAGGCTGGTTAAGTTCTAGGTCACCACTTTTTATCACAAATCCTCTTTACAAGAAGTTTAAGATACAAGTTGAAGCTAAGGGAGAATTCTCTCATTTCCGTCTATTTTCATATTTTTGATTTCTTTGTCATATTCACTAAGTGATATCTTGTTTGAAAGTACTTTGTAGTCTTTTAGAAAGGCCAGTAAAATATTTCATTTCCCTTGCTCCCCAGATGATCATTAACGAGCAGTAAAATAATTCAAAATACTACAGATTAGTAGAATGTCTTTTAATCCTTTCCAAGGCAAAACACAAGATGTAATTATTCTCTTAGCATTACAAGTGTCTGATTGCTAGCAGTCTCACATCTCTAGATGCCTATTGTCAATTATCCACAGTAATTTGTTAACTCATTTGATTAATTCAGAGAGACTGTATATTTCTTCTCATACAGAGATATATGTAATGGTACGAACCTCTTACTTCACACAGTGTACTAATTGATAAATTTTGGGTTGTGTAACAGTATAACAACATTTGAAAAATCAGTTAAGAGATTAACTCTCCCAGTCCAAAGACAGAATAATTACTCTTACAAATTAACTAGCCCTGCCTCCCATGAGTGAAGAATCTGTCTAATTAATGGTCAGTTCATGCATAAAAAATTAGTATCAACTGTTCAACCATTATTTGAAGATGTTTGCAGTAACTGATATAGTTTATCTGAATTTTAAATGGAAAACAATGTCAGTGAGACTGTAAAATATATTGAGCATATAATTTAATAAATGCAGTTTATGAAACGTACTGTCAGAAGCATAATTCATTGTAAGACAGAAGCACAGAATGTATTGGACACTAAAATCATAAGCATCACATATTGTATATTTCTTGCTGATGTATTGGGATTTTAATTTATAAAATGTCCCAATTAGATAATTTAAGAATATGTGCAAGAAAACTTAGCAAGTAAATGCAGGTATATATGTTGTAACGAGTATTGAATTTTTGAAAAATTAGATCTAGATACATAAAAGATATTAGAAATTTAGTTACACAGAGTGCAATTTAGACAGAATTGGAACATCAAACTGCAAACTGTTTTTCAAAGTTCCGTGCCTACAAATTTATCTATCAGGTAAAGTAGGTTTCCTCTCATTTGGGGAAGCTAGTTGGTGCTTTGGTGACTATTTTATCCCTACTTATTTGATAAACCAATTGTTAGAAAGCTGCATCAACTATTGGACTTTTTGTGTTATTTTTTCATTTTCCCAGCCAGCAAATAATCTAAAAAGAAGTCTAGAGAATCAAACTCACTTTTCACCTTCTGCTGTGGGCCAATCAGTGTTTAATTACTTAATGTAAGACAGAAAAAAATGGGTGAGCCCCACTTAAAACAGGTGGTTAGGCATATACTTTTAAGAGAATTCTTCCAGTAAAATTAAATTGCCTCTCTTACATTTAAGGTGTTCCAACCTCTATAAAAGCAGAAGGTAGCTATATGTATATATATAATATTTAGTTGTGATCCAAATGTGTAATGTCCAACTACATCAACAGCAAATTTTACTTGGTCAGATAAGTAGTGCCATTCCTATTCCTGACAATACGCCACATTTTATTAATAACGTACAGATTTCTCCATCAGAGATTAAAGAGAGAAAACAATTTTTTTTTTCTTTGTAAATGGCTTTGGGTTTTTTTTTCAGGACAGAAAATGAAAGAAATATTCAGTAGTTACTATTATTAAGAACCATTTGTTTCACTTTATGAAGACATTAGAGAGATCAAATATAATTTTTCATATGGCTTGATTCATGTAACAAAAATGATGCCTAAACACAAAAGCTTTATTAAAAATTCAATTGCAGCTAGGTATCTAGGAAGCATGTAAAGAAAAATGAAAATTCTCTTCTACTAGAGATGATTGCTAAAACAGAGTAGTAAGTTTTAATTGTGTCACTCTAAACAGGTTAAATTCCTTAAATCATTTTTGTACCAACATCATGATTACCATTACCTCTTGTCTTTTCTGAGGTATATTGTTAGCTTACTCCTGCAAGGGTTAGAAATATGATTAACAGACCTATGTTAACACTGACCTATGAATTGTGCATGTGACAAAATGCTCGGGCATCTCCTAGTGAGGAAGAGTACTGTTTTTCACAATGACTTTTTAACTTGTTAATAGCTCAGCTAAGGATAAGCAGTTATTAAATACCTGCCATAAATCTCAAATTAAAATTGCAATTATTATTTTCAAATAAAAAAGTGGAAAAATGTGGCTTGTTGGAAATATAGATAAACACCTTCTTATTTGGGTAAAAGAATAATAAATAGAGTGCAAAGGGAGAAAAAACCATTATTAACACAAGTAACTTCCAGAGTGAGAAATTAATTACAGAGACATTTAGATTGGGAAACTTTTACAAACGTTGAAGGACTCATATAGTTTTCTTCTCCAAGTCCAATGAAATATGTACCAATTTATCACATGAAACTTGAGGGGAAACATATTTTGCATTCATATTTATTCAGCTGGTCTATGTGGCTAAATGTTCATTGGCTAATTCTTAAAAATTCTTTACCTTTGAGCAGACAATCCTGAAATTTAGTTAAATGGAACATTTTTGACAGTGAGAAAAATAGGCTGTTTGCTCATATTCAAAAGACACAGAGGTGAATCTATGTCCACACTATCACAAAAATAATGGGATCATTTTCTGATATTGAGGCCAGCTAGGGAAATACCTCACATTGTTACTTTAGACCTTGTTACTCTTCAAAACAGGTGTCTGCCATTCAGGGATTTTTCTCCGACTTACGTTTGTTTCCAGACTGTGCCTAGGACTGCTACCTTTCACAAAGCAAAAATATTTCAGGGATTATTCTAGCAATTTTAGATTATGAACAACAGAGTTTCAGAGTCTGGAATTGTCCCTTTACCCTGCTTAATTTACTAGAATTTCTTCAAGTGATCTTGCTTCATTAGCTAGGAAAATCCTGTGACAAGCATCAAAGTCATGAGAAGTTAGCCTGCACCTTGAAAGTACTGAGAGTCACACAAAATTCTTGCATTCTGTTTAATTTAACAAGAAGTCTTCTTTTACTGGAAGCTCAAATACCAAATATATTTTCAGATGGTTCTCTAGCTACTAGATTTCAGGGTGCAACTATAGCTCTTTCTTAACATAGATAGATCCTGGGAAAACTGTAAAACCACTTTTACTGAAGAAGAATTAATATTATTGAATATTATTGGAGAAACTACACAAATATCAGGGTAAAAATAGAAATTCTCCATTAATTAAATTTAGTTTGAATCCCAGGTGCTTTTCCTTTCTTTGGAATTCAATCTCAAATGAAGAAAATAAGTTTAAATATTATGCATATCATCAAAGAAGAGAAATAAATTCAAGAGAGACAATAATACACCTAGGCTGCATCATACCGGATGCCTGTATAGGCTATGCTTTCTGGCAATGGCTGGTATGAAAAAGTAAATTTTGAATAAACGGAGAGAAGGAGACACCTGTTCAACAATTTGGAAGTCATCTTAAATTCTGAAAATTGTCTTGTGATATAAAAATAGATTTAACATTCATTCTGATTTCGTGGGTTTTATTCAGAAGGCCAACTGAATGTTTTGTATTCACGTGGTAGCTCCAGTTGAGTTTTCCCCCACCCTCCCAGGAAAAGAAACCAAACCAACCAACAAACAAAACCAAAACAAACAAAAAAACCCCAGACCACTTGCAGGAAAAGTGCTTCCAGATCTAAGAATTATTGTGTCATCATCACTGCACAAAATGACCACCAAGTGTCAGGTAAGACACAGTTAATCTATGCAAATATATCAGTTGCCAGGTAGGATTGCTAGTCTTTGAACAGAAGCTACAAATTTTCTTCAAATGTCCTTCCCTGTCAACACTATAAGGAAATCCACTATTAGCTGTGTTTTGTTACTCTGAAAATCAGAACAGGGATGGAGATAATAGCATGGCTGCTACAAACGAAATTCAAGCCCCTCTAATCTACTAAAATAGTGATAAATGAGAAATGTTCATATAATTTTTTTTAGCCTTCCAGAAATCTTTAGCAAAGTCCTTTGTAGAAACTTCCTACTCATGCCAAGAAAGGTAAAATACTGTGATGCATTCTGAACAGATTTACATATAGAAAATAAAGTGTAAGAATAAATTATCGATTGTCAGCATGACAAAAAAAGCTAATAACTGGATTTCCCAAAATGTTGTATGAGGAATGTGGTTGTTACACTCATATATACTCAATACTGATATGAAAAGATGATGTGGAGGAAGGTCATGATGTTTTCTAGGAGCACGACATTATTCAGACTAGTCAAGATTGAAGAAATTGTTTAAGAGTTCCAGAAAAACTGAAATTTACTTCCATAATGACAATAGAAGTCTAATTCTGATAAAGGGAAGTTGCTAAACTCATTAATAACTTGCAGTCTTAAATCAGTTCTACCCACTTACAAAGTCAGGTTACTGTATCTTTAGGGACTATTAACTGGAAAATCCTACTCAGTTACTATAAAATAGAAAATTGTGAAAAGAAATAATAAAATATAATTTTAAATATTGTGAGCCAAGGCACAATATTTTCTGACATAAAATAGCAATTTCAATTTCCTAACAAACGCGTATCAGAAAAAGAGAAAAACAATTTTTGACTAAGACTAAGGTTTGGGTTTGTATTCTGTGTGATCAAGATGGAATCAAGAAATATAAATAAACTATTTGTGTTGATGATGTATATGCTTTTCATATTGTATAGAATAATAGACGTATAAATATGTATATAAACATTTGCATTTATTTTGTTTCATTAAAAAATCTGCTTTGCTCTTTTTGTCGGGGCACATTGTACTTTCAAGTCCTAGTATTTTCTGTGGAATATAAAAACGAAACTTGCTAACCAAACTCGGTAAGCTATTTCTTTTACCTATTTTTAAAATTTTATCTTCCTCCTACCCACAAAAAGTATCATTTTAATAAGCTAAAATTATAACAGAGAAATTCTGTCTTGTTCACAGTAGTTTATGAGCTAAATTTACTGAGTGAACAGTGAAATGGAAGTTTTTAAACATATTGAAACAAAATGATGGAGTTTGTAGTATCCACTGACCCTTTCTTTGAACATGGTATATAAGCGTACAGAAAATACTATATATGAAGTAATTTAAATGAATAATCCTACATGCACTTATGATATAGACATAAATGTGAGATCTGTGCATTTAGCAGGCAATTATGCAAGTGTGAATTAAATGAAAGAACTATTAGTTGTTTGATGTTACTGTTGTGTGTGGAAGAAATTAAAATATGAGTAGATATAATTGAATGATTATTAAATGAAGCAATGGCCTCTGCATTGAGCCATGTGGAGCAATGTCAGGCAAAATGAGATGGCTGGAGAACGGGGTGAGCCCACTGGTTTCCCTGCTGCACCTTGTTCCCTGCAGCCATCAGCTCTGGGACACGCAACATGGACAAGAAATTCTTCACCCTGAGGGTTATGAGGCACTGGAACAGATTTTCCAGAGAAGGTGTGGAAGTTCCATGTACTGAAGTGTTCAAAGTCGGGCCAGATGGGTCTCTAAGCAACCTGGTCTAGTGGGAGGTGTCCTTGCCCATGGCAAGGGGGTTTGGAACAAGATTATCTTTATGGTTCCGTTCAACACCAACCATGCCGTGATTTTATGACTCCATAACTTCACATTGTAGATTCTTCTACAGTTAGTCAATATTTTAGTCTATTAACCTAATTCTTCTGCTTAGAGAACCATATTGGTATCATGCAAAATTGTGTCAAAAAATCCCCTTTATTGTTAGTGATAAATAGACCCAGAGAATAGAGAATATTATTAATAACTCCAGCTAGACAACTATATTGCATTCCTCTTCTGTGTATAATCAATCTGCATATGCTGTACCTAGATCAACAGTTTGAAAGTTTAAAGATCTTTTTATCAGTGGCACCCTTCTACATAAACAACCTTAGTTTTCCTTAGACTTCTTGTTAAACTTGTCCCTTTATGGAAGGTTAAAGTCTCTTAAATCCCATCTTATTCACAGAACATGAAATATTCCCTACTGATGTCTTTATGTCTGTTTTATTTCTTTAGATTACAATGACAATTAATGATTTAAATAATTTACAAGATCTTTAAGAGTAAGGAAGAATAAACTTCTTCCACTCCTCATACACAACAAAAGAATATAGGTAAGCTGAAAATCAGTTTGGTAAGGAAACAGTAGAAGAGATTTTTTTCAAGGCTTTCACAAAGTTGTGGAAATGTGTCTTCACTACTGCTTTGTTGTAGTGTGTTCTAAATGCAACACATATTGCTTTGGCATCAGCCAGACAAACAAAGCTCATGAGACATCTGATCACTGTTTTATTTAAGGGTCAAAAATTGTAGAGATACCACCAACAAGGACTCAATTGAGATGCAAATTCACAAGTCCAAAGAGGTTCTGGGGTAAGAATCTATAGGATATTTTTTTGTTAGAACAGCAATCCATTTTTATTTATCTTTTTAGTGTTAGGAATATGATTTGGATCTGTCAGGAAAAGTATTATGAAAAGGAGAGTGGTACATTATTTTAAAAATAGCAATTCAAACATCTACTAAGTAATTTTTTATTGTTGGACCATATCTTTATTTATGTGTGTACATTTATGAATTAACTTCTTTATACTGTTACATACCAGCAGCAGTATCAAAATCAGTTTTGGGTTTCAACTGAACTCTTTTTTTTTTTATTTTCACTAAAAAATATAGATATCCAATGAGTGACAACACATGGCTTAAAGATGCACTGTTGATAATGATTTCCCTAGAGGTAATATTATCTGGTAAAAAAAAGATAAACCAAACTATCTATCGCATTCTAATGGGCAGAGGTCAGTGTAACATCTGCCCTGTCTATTTTCAAATTGTTTCTGAATTCATGCATAGTGTTTGTCGGTCCCAAAAGTTGTTTGAGCATAAAACTGCAGTACCAATGAATTGAATCTTCTCTTTTTTTTTTTTTTTTTCCCAACTGATATAGTGGCAAATTGCTTTTCAGCTGCAAAAGCAACTTATTTAAGGTTTTTTTCCTAGCATTGTTAGGAGTGAATAAAGTGGCCAGACACTGAGTACATTACAGTGACCTTGCTATTAAAAGTCAGTGATAATGAGCAATTTATGAAGCATGATACCTATGCCCCAGTATCAAAAGTAATATTATCCAATGGATTTTTCAATTTGTACAGCAGCTTTTTTCGCTCCTTTTCCAGTTTTACTTTGTTGGTGGCACTAGCTTTTGAAGCCACCCTAACTTTTAATCCTCTTTTAAAGCTGGAATCAAGTAGTAGAAAGCTTGCCTGTCTACTTCATTCCATTCCTGTAAGAGAACCTTTGAGAGACATAAAGAGCTCTGGACTCAGCACAAGTTCCTGTCTGCAAACCTGCAGGCTGCAGCAAACTAAGTACGTACCCATCTGAATTTCATTTTTGCAGACACTGGAAGAAATTTTGAGTAACTGGAACCAGAACAGAAGCTTGCTACTATAATGAATTTTATTTGATCACTTGTTACATTGATAACTTGTTACTTTGTGATTTTGGTCCTTTTTGTTTACTTACATGCTTTACTAACCCCAAAGTGAGTTTGGAGACTGAACCAGTTGCTGATCATACCATGTTAGAATTTGCAAATCTACATGGAGAGGGAAAAAAGACAAAATCACTTAACCATTGGGTGGTGTGAGATAACTTTGTATATAAAAACTAACAATACTGTGCTACTTTGAAAGGCATCACTGTTTTCAGCACATATCCGAAGCACAGCCCCATAATAGCTACCACGAGGAAAATCAACTCTATCCCAGACAAAATCAGAAAATATGATACACATTCTATCACATTTGATTATATTTGTTATTGTGTATCATATTTGATACTGTGACTAAGCGCTTGTAAAGCCCCAAAACACTTGCTCAACAAGGCTTTTAGAGCAGCTTATGGGTGTTCATGTACTCTGAGTTAGACACACTGGAGAAATACTGACAAAATATTCTCAAGAGGTCAAAACAACAAAAAGAACTTCACTGGCAACCTCGGAAAATCAGAAGATTTTGACAAAGGTTTAGAGAAGCTTTCAATCAATGTAAAACACTTCCCAAAATATTAACTTAGTCCATTCAACTTAGCAAACTCCAGGCCCATTTGATTTTACGTGACTCAAAAATTCCGAGAAGAGAGAATTAGAGGAAGAAAGACAGAAAAGATCTAGAAAAGGACACATATAGCTACCAGCTCCTGGGTACCAGCAGTGTTCAGTGGATAGAAGTTCCAAGACGAGGTAGTGTAAAGACACATGCTTGCCTCGTGTTCAGCTTTAAATACCCCTTGGCCTTCCTGGGCCCATCCCTCAGGTAGGACTTCCTACCTAATTTGGCCACTCAAGAGCTAGGTTAGGGGCTCCAGAAGCAGGTGTGGAGCATTGCCTCTGGTGTGCCAGGGATTGACAGGCACTGCTGGGCTGGGATACAGGTTCTAGGGATGGGAGGTGCAGAGCAAGGCACTGCCTCATCAGGGAAAGGCCTGACCTACCTCTTCCCCCACACACATGCTCCCCAAAATATCTTCAGACATCAATCTTTAGTCGCTCACAGCACTCGGACAGTTTGCCCCAAGAGGCTCTGGAGTCTCCATCCCTGGACATTTTCAAAAGACGTCTCAACACAGTCCTGAGCAAATGGTTTATAGTGACCTAACCTGGGTAGGGGAGTTGGATGTGATGACCTTCAGAGGTCCCTTCCAGGCTCAACCGATGCTGTTATGGGAATGGAAAATTTGAGAACTGTACTATATACACTGCATCCCTGCAGAAATCCTATCTCCTTATGTTCTTCTGTTGTCATTCAGTCTATGAGGACTTCAGCAACGGCTTCCAGACACTTCTGCAGTGAAAATATTAGCTAATGCAGACTAATGCAGACTAATGCAGACTCTTAGCTGACTAAGCTGCTGTGGGTTAACTCCAGTAGGCAGCTCAGTCCCACACATAGTCACTCATTCACTGCCCCCCACTGGAGAAGTGGACAAGGGTTCAGAAACCACTTCTTGGAGGTACTTAAATGTAAAATTGTATAATTTTAAAAATATAGCAGTGACTTTTGCTATAAAATGAACAAGGTATGTCTCATAGGTAGAGTAACTGTCAGCAACAGAAATTGAAGTACCAGCAAATTGGAAAATATTTAAAGAAGGCATCACTGAACATATGATGAGGGAGGGAATTTTTTTCTTTTTTTGTCCTGAAGATAAGTAAAACTAAAAGTTGCAATAAATACCTTATGTTAAAACAGATCTCATCTAGAAATGTGCAGCATTTCTGAAAACCAGTGAAAATTTTTGGAGCCAAGGGATTCAATGTATATTGGTTTTATTACTTTTATTTCTCCTTTGCTGGCAAGTAAATGTATATTCTACTGTCAGTAGCACGGTGTGAGGAATGTTAAACATTAGAGATGAATAGAAAACTGAATTGTATCACTGCTGTATTCGGTTGTTTTGTGATTATATGGAGTTAGATGATAAAGAGTTATGTTTTAAGGTAAGAAGAGGTGGTTTTATAAATCAAAGCTTTTGTATAAGCAATAATAATTAAATAAAAGTCTTAAGTATTATTCTATTTAAACTAAGCTTCACTTACCCTTTACATTTTTCTCTGTATTCTTTATTTACCTATCAATAAAATTTTCCCTCCTGTTCCACCGTTCTGGTGCAATGACTGAAGAAGTGCTAGGAACACCAAGGTCCTCAAAGGCAGATGTTTTTTTTTCCAAATGCCAGAAGAAATAATGTTCCTTAGCATGGATGTACAAATGTACAGTAGATGTACATAGATGTAAAAATAAGGGAAAGAAGCTCACTGCAGCCTGCACCGGTCTCTGCACAGAATCTAATGGTAATCAATATACTTTGCCGTAACAATAGCGTAGGAGGAAATGCAACTATACCTATGAAGTTGTTTCTACTTCATTTTTAAAATCATGCTGTGTTGCCAAAATATAATGTATATATAGGTCTGTATTACAGATTTCAATCACCCTAAGTTGAGACTTCACAACTTCTCCATACTTCACATCTTACTCCACAGTATGTCTGTCTCTAGAGTATACATCTTTTTGTGACATTTTACACTCATGATGTGAGAATTGAAACACTGGTGTTCTCACCCTGAGGAACTGAGCCATACACAAGCATATTAAAGTGAAGTATATTATTCTTATTGTCAAAGAATGAAGTATTAGGAGAATTTGTGTTGGAACAATTGCTTCCATGACAACAAGAACATCATAAAGAATTTAAGCAGGACCGTTGGTACCACCTGTTATTAAGGTTGGTCAGTGGTTCATATTTTCATTTGATTATAACTTTGCTTAGGTTCAATGGTCTGAACTTACATTTTCCATGCTGAGTGAACAACTCGGGATGGAATAATTTGCCCTTTTTTTGCATTTCTGCCATAAATGTTCAATCAAACAGATCTGCTATTCCCAAGAAAGTGTCTAAAGAAAATTAGGAAAAATTCAATACTATTTCCTTGTACAAAAATCTGCAATGCTACACATTTTGGAAAAGAGATTTTTACAAAGTCTATCAAGAATGTTTCTGTTGTTATCCCATTAAAATCTTCAAATCTGCCCAAGGTATAAGACTCTAAACAGATTTCGCTGCACAATGGATAACAGCAAGCAATACGGAATTGACCAAATCATTCCTCAGAAAATTTCTATTGCCTGCAACTCCTGATAGCCATATTGGTACTAAATTCAGGAAGTTCACTTTCTTAGGCATTTTTTCATTAGAAGGCACATGAGACTAAGAAAACTGAAAGAGAAAAGGTCAGTGGGTGGACAGAATGCAAAACCATTGAACTTGTGATAGTAAACAGAAATGACAAGGAAAGATCTGGGAGTAAACAGAACAAAAGAAATTGGGGTGACTGATGAGGAGTCAATGTATTTGTATGTAAGTGATGACACAGAGCCTAGATGAAAGAATGAAGGGAATGAGTGAATTAAGATGAGCTGGAGGAGAGAACTGGTAAAAGGTAGAAAGGTTAATGACCAAATTACAAAAGGGAAAAACTACAACTCTCTACTCTTCAAATGATCCATGAAAGCCAAAGAGACATTTATTCACATTTTGTTGATGAAACACTCATTCTAAGACTAGGAAGACTGTGATTTCTACAGTTCTATGATGAACTGCATTATCTGACAGTCCATTGCATGTGTATGCCATTGCACGTGGAGAGATTGAGGCTGGATATTAGGAAAATTTGTCCACTGAAAGAGTCGTTAAATATTAGAAAAAGATCCCCATGGAAGTGGTGGAATAACCATCCCTAGAGTAGATGTGGCACTTCATGACACACATCAATGCACCTGATGATCTTCAAGGTCTTTTCCGACCTTAATGATTCTATGATTGTATGTTCTGTGTATAAGGGATGGTTGAACAACAGGGGAAAAGGCTACTTGCCCAGGTTTCTGCCTTGCTAGCTAAAAGGAATGCTTACGGGAAAGGGAAGACTGCTGTCTTAGGCTGAGCCTCTGGTCAGCTTGAAAAACATCATGTGAGGCAGGTGCTGAGGGGTGGCCTATGGGATGAGGGAGATGGAGACCGTGTTCAAAACAAAGGGCTTGCCGTTAGGTAGAAACAAAAGCCAGACTTGTGCAAGATAAAATTTTTTAAAGACCTAGAGAGACTCTATGGGGTTTTCTGACCCAGAACACAGGGAGTTCTTTGATTCAAAAGCAAAGCTAGAAAAAATAAGATCGTGGAGAAAAAGGAGAATTGTTTAAAACCTCAGGTAATTTTGATGTTTGAAACAGACATCTGATATTTTTTTACAAAAACGATTACCTTGTTTCTGTTTATGTGTTTTCTAAATAATCCATCTTTAAAGACTGAGAGCCTTTAATGTCTTTTGGTGTGCTCATTTAAAGAAAGGAACACGGAGAGCTACTTCACTCAAGATTCTTCTCTAGCTGAGCTTGTCAGAGTCCAGACATGCAAAAATTTTGTGATGCAAAGTAGAACAGTTGAATCATACCATTTACACAATTTTTTTCATGCAGCAGGTTTTGAGTTCATCCTTTTCTGGGAGTACAATTAATGCCATGAATGGCTACCAGCTGAACTACAGAATGTGTGCAGCTGCATTTGAAGATACTGGGAACAGTAGCCTAAACTGAAGGGCTACGTACTCTAAGAATAAGTTTCTAGGTCTTCAAACCAGTCTTTGTTTTAGCAGATAAGGCATCTCAGTGTTCCAGTCACAAAATGAGGATAATTCTACCTCTTGAGTTCTCCAGCCCATTTTGAAAATAAATTCAATGTTCTGTCGTGAGGCAAAGAAATACCATGAAGTCATGGGAAGCGTAACAGATGATGTTAAGATTACCAAGCTTGTTAACAAACCAAATCAAAGCAGGTTTTCGCTAGTGTGAATTGAATAAAACATGGGCATTACATTGAGTAATGCTCTGCTCAAAGCATTGCATATGAGCTCTTTCATGAAGAAGACAAAAACACAAGAGGGAACAACAGAACAAGAAAAACAGGACAAGAACAGAGGTCTCCTTCTTCCTAACTGATAATTTTCATCACAAGATGAAACCCACACACTTTACATTCAAAGTGTAGAGTTAGCTTCAAGTGCCAGCTACCTGAAAATTTCATCCCTCAGTGAATGCTAATAATCTATACTCCATGGTTACTGGAGTATAGTAATTAGAGTTGTAGCTTTAATCTTATGCTCCAGATAAATTTCATTAACAGAAGTATATTATTCCATTAATATCTTTCAGAATTCCAAAGAAAGCAGAAATATGCATTCTCTACTGTTCAGTTGATATTACATACTAACCTGGTCAAACAGAGAGGCTTTCCAGAATGGGCCCAAATAAGAATCAAATGTCACCATTGAATGGCATGGGGGAGTGGAAAGCAGTCAGCAACAGTTATTTGTTTCTACATACAGTAAATTATGGCAGCTAGCATATTTTAAGACAAATTGAGAAAAAACAAAACTATACATGACCTCTATGGTTTCTTTTCCTATCAACTTCTGGCAGTGTAGAGAACTTAGAAAAATAAAATCTTTGTATTTTTGTTAAAAAACAAGGTTGCGGGTGATCTGCGTACCTTCGTTTCACGTTTGCATTCTATTTCCAAGGGAGATTTAGAGGTTTTTTATTTATACAAGGCATTATATATTTTAGATGAATGATATTCCTATTGTAGTTTTTCCTTACTTTAATTTCTGTTTGATTTCCCCTAGGCAGAACTTTGTTTGTATATTTATCTGAATTTTAAACAATATTCTAATACAACTTTCAAAAAAGTTCTTTGCCTCTCTTGTCATATCTTGCTCATAGTTACAATATTATTTCTCAAACAGTTGCAGTATATGTAATCCTAAAATCTGCTTTAATCCCTGAAAGAAGCTTGTTGGAGTTTATCAGTATGGATTTGGAAGATATGTATAACCAACTCTACACATGATTAGAATCCGAATCTGTAGACTTAATAAACCACCTAATTCCCCTGTGTTGAGCAAAAAGCATTTTTAGAACTGTGGCAGAACATGCAGCATCAGAGCCTTACTTAGAAAAACTTAAATCCTTCTACTTTCTGAGAAAGCTGTATCGTTTTCTTCATACTTACATGTATGCTCCATGTGCCTGCTGTGGTAACTGGCCTTTTTGTCAGTGAATTGTCATAATCACTCACAAGCTGTAGAGATACAGACCTTTAAAACAGAGGTCATAGTACTATTAAAATAATCTGACATTTCGTAGCATCTCAAACTGCTTTCAATAATGAATTATAATTAGTGCTTTTAAATATAATATCAAACTAATTCTATGGATGAACATAAAATCTAGAAAATATTTTCATTTTTTACCTCTTTGTTCTGTTGTGCAAACCCCAGAATAAATGTGAGAGGTACAAGCTTCTCTCTGTGTCTTCTTGATACAAGATTTTTTTTTTCTGTGCTTCTGGCATTCAGATTGAATCAAACTTGCATAGGACATAATTTCGAATAATGTTAAAATGCAAGTAAAAGTGGAAACAATATTATTACACTATTGCTAACTTTGCAGGTACAAAAAAAATTCTACAGAAGTGCCTTGGTAATGAATTAGTTTTAGCTACTTGATATCAGTAAGGCTTTCTGCACAAAGAGTAAGGGCATACAAATTATGTATAATTATTTTATAATAGGTGCACTATGTATATATGAAGTCCAGGTTCAGTTTGTAAATCACTGTGTGTGCAGAAAATATTTTTCATGAATGCTTTGCAATCCCTACTAATGCAATTAACTAATTACTGGGAGCAATTACTTAGAGATGTAAATATGTACTACTTTGTGAAGTTAGTTTACCCTTATAAATATTAAATCACATAAACAAAGTTCTATCTTCAGGCTAACTTCAATACATTAAAAGAAAATTCAGAGCCAATTTAGAGACCTCTTGTGCCGTTTCATTGCTTTTAGATATTTTAGGCCGTAGTATAAAATATTTTTGTTGTAGGGTGAACAGTGGCAGAGTTAAAAATATGCTAATATTCATGACTTGTGTTATGTACTTTGTAAATTTGTTTCAATATTTTACTCCAATAACTTCCACTGAAATATTTTGAGCTACAATGGAAACTGACTTAAAACTCACAATACATTGAACAAAACTACTTGATGCTGTGTGATGCTATATTTTCTCTTTAAATATTTTCACAGTGTGTTTTTATTATTAGAGTGAATTGATTAGAATTGAATAATGCAATAGTAGAAAATCTTAGGATTAAAGCTATGGAACTGAAAAAAATTGATTTGATTGATTGATTGATTGACTCTGAAGAGTTGGATAGCAAATGTTTTCTGTTTCACAAAAGTTAGGGTTAGGAGAGATATAGATTTCAGAGAAGGAAGAAGTTAAAGCAGAATTGGGTTCTTCTAACAAAGATATAACAAAAAAAGAAGAATAAATTACTAAAAATAACCCCAACAAAGCAAAACAATTTCTATAAATTCAATGAGGAGCTAATTAATATATAAGAACACTCTTATGCTTAGGCCCAGCACTTGAGAAACAGTTGAATTCTTTACTTTGATATGGAGACTTTGGAAGACCTTTTGGAGCACGTGGGTGTATTATATAGTCATCTGGAATAAAAAAAAATGCACGTGATCCTTTAATTTTTACTATAAAATATAGGTTCTACTTGTAAAACAGCAACAGTAATAATTGAGAAATGCAGCAAATCTCATGTGTCATTCAAAAACACATTGAAAACATGTGTTGATTCACCAGAGCACCTTCTGAACACTCTGTTCATTGGCCTGTCAGTATTTTGTCCATGATCTTGTCCAAGACATCTAATTTCTTTAAACCTCCACTTTGCAGTTGTAAAAAATTAAGTCAAAATATATCTAGGTATTTAATATTTCATGTATTCATCTGGGTATGGGAGATGCGCAGAAACAGATCTGACCGGAACAGTTTATTTGAGTACTATGAACAAAATTTATGTTTTAAAATATGCTTCATGTCTAATCTGCTTAGAAAATTTTAGAGTGGGCATAACAGAACTATTGGAAAAAAATATTTTTAGTAGGGAAGTTACACTTGTTAATGAGTCTGTACTTAAAAAATAACTTTGTAATGGTACTTGCCATGTGGAAACCCGCTTCTCCCACAACAAAAACCCCCAACTAAAACAAAAACCCCGAACCAAAACACAACCATCAAAACCATAATGACTCTGTTTACATTTTAGATGAGCTGGTAGCCACCATGCATACCAGAAGATACAAAACCAGGTATTTTTATATTTTATAAGGCATACTAAGTCTAATGTAATCTCTAGAAATCTGTCAAATTTCATTACATTTTTCCTTATCTCCTCTTCCTGAAGTCTGCACATTCAAATTTTCTGTCTCAATCAACAGAACACTGATATTTTCAGTTCCCTGACTAAGTCTCTAAAGGAAAGGCTATTACAGCTACAAAGACAATGGTACTTGCAAACTCCACTGTATTTTTGTTTGCACCTCACTTACAGTGAAAACTCTGAAGCTCCACTTTTTAAATCCCTCTTACATACATCTGATGTTGCATTTATTGTTTAGGTAATCAAATGCCATTAAATGGGATGAAAACAAAAATCTACTTTCATATCTAAGTAACAGCATTCCACAAAATATCACTTAAATATAATGCCAAGCAAAAGAGTACTGAAAAGCAGAATTAACCTTGAGAAGTGCGGTTATCATTCAGTAATAACATGAATAGATAGATTAGAGGGTTTCCAGGGTTTCCAAATTTCCTGTCTCTTTCAGGTTCTTGAAATTGAATGAGCAGTCTGGATGCCTTTTGGCCTGTGATATATCCTAAGGATGAAGATTGCATACCCCTTGAAAGTAAGTCCTGAATTACTGTTTGTTTAGAGATTCAAAGAGTAGCTGAGTTCACACAGCTTTATTGAATGGACAATCCATTCTACATTTCTCTAAGGGACTGAGGGAATGAATAAACAGAATGAAAATAGGAACCTTCCTAAAGCATAGCAAAGAGTTTCTGGGAAACAAATATTAGTATACTTATTTACTATCTGAATTCATATTTTACAATACAACAGTAGCTAAAGTTTCACCTGTGTGAAATACACTGCACTCCTGCAGCAAAAATTCATGACATGGGGCTTAGCATGTTAACTGTATGCCAACTTTAAGTATATACCAACTAATGTGTTATGAAACTGCTCCCTAGGAGGACCTTGTGGGATGTCTCCACAACACACTTGTCAGCGATTGTTTCACCTGCTGCTGCTTTCCGGGCAAGTGGCTGAGTTTACCAAGGAGCAAAATCTCAGCAAATGGAGAAAGACCATATGACACATATGTACTAGTACAGACCTAGCTATTCAGCCACATATCTGCAACATATCTGCAGTTACTTTCCAGCAGATCTTCCTCACTTTCCAGTACTGCTACTTAAATATCCTACTTGGATAATGACAGCACACATTAATTTTTCTTTGTCATTATTACTGCTACTGATATTTTTTCCTACTTCTAACATATATTATATTGTTTTACTTACAAAGGGAGGTGAAAGAAACAGCTAAATATCTTTTCCTCTGAGTCTGATGCAAATGATCCATTTGATTCTGTACAAATTTATCTTACCCTTTATTAATACATACTGTTTTATTCTTCATGTGAATTTTACATCCAGCATTCTGTCATTATATTCCCTTGGAAGGTTATTGTTTTTCTTCTCCCACACCTTGATTTTACACATTCTCTAGCTCTAATTTATGAATGCTTTTCTAGGGGGAGGATTGTGTTGTTTCACCACCATTTACTTTGAAAGTTCTGTTTTCTGCTTTATTGGACATTCAGCATCTCAGAAAGGGCATAGTACACAAAAAAGTTGAAAGTTTTACTATGCCTTGCATACCATTTCATGACTTTTTCTCTACCTTTCTTCATGATCAGTTAATACTGAGGAGTGGTCTCAAATCAAGGGATCTCAAAAAGAGTGCTCATCTATGTATTCAGTATAAGGCAGGTATTTAATTTCCTTTCTGAAGAAATCATAATTAACTATTATCTATCACGGAAGAAAAAAAGAATTAGTTTCAAAATATATGCTATCAAGTTAGAATTATCTGTATTGCAAGGTTTAATTGTAAAAATCAGTATTATTACTTCCTTTTAGGTTTATATTCATTGGAAACATGACACTTGAAAAAAATGTGTCTTTCTTATATCTGTGTTATTTAACAATGGAATGATAATTTAAAAAAATTAGAACAGAACTAGAAGCTGAACTATATTCATAAGAGGAAATACACATTAATTTCTCTATAATGAAAAGAAATGTAGTCTTGTATAAGACTGCACTACAAGAGAAAAAACAATCAAAATACTGGACCCATAGAGCTCATCAGGGGTAGTAAAAATCAAGTGATTTTTCAGCACCTCAAAACTACAATGACCTGAATTTTTCTGCTGATGTAATTTATTCATTTTTGTTTTGCCTGCTAGAGCCAAATGCTTGTCGCTATGTGTAGCCCTAGAGCCTGAAAGAATGCAGAGCTCATGTAATACTGTAAGTGCTATCTCCTGTCAGGAAGTTCCTCCTGTGATATTTAAGTGCCAAAAAAAGATGATCTGCAAAGTGAAGACAAGTACATAGAATTCCTGAGTATCTGAAACTGCCAACAAGACAAATTGTTTTTATAGTAAGTACCTAAGAAATGCATTAGTACCACTTCCACTTGGAAGCCAAAATGAATGCAACATAAGAGCAAAACAGCACAATCTGTTGTAAAGCAAGCCTATGGCAGACAATGACATTGTTGGCACAAGCAGCATAAAGAAGGAAATGGAGAAAAGTTGTCCTGGGTGTAGAGATAACTAATTCAGTACTATTAAAGTGAGGTGCATCTGAGGCTTGGTTTAGTTTTACAAATAGACACACAGAGACATCAAATCCTGCAAGTTGCATAGCAGGAGTCCAAGACTGTATATTCTGAGCTTCTACCCTTTTCCTTATGCGACATATTTTCAAATGAATTAATGTCAGGATGCAACAAATACATTCAGCTTCACTGGATAAACACCTTTGCTAGATTGATGTCTTTGGTAATGAGCTCAGTCCAGAAATGAATAATGCTAAACAATGAGAAAACCTCTTGTTTGTCTTTGGTTTATGTCCCATCAGCTTTCACAGTGATTTTATCTATGAATTATCGTTCACAGTATTCCTGATATTTAACAGTTAATCAAAAGTGAAAATTGAAGGCATTATTTTGTAGATAACTTCCAACTATCTTCAGTTTTAACTGTCTGAAAAAAAGCCCTCAGTCAAAATGCTCTCTATTTATTTATGTATCTTTTTGCAAAGGCCCTAGATCACTTGGATAGATATCTTTCATATAAATTCAATTAGCATTGATGCTTTTTCAACTGGTTTTGCTGACAGCTAAAAAGGATGCAATATTGTGTGTGTTTAGGTATCTTCAAAACTAAGGCGGTAAGAAAATTCAAGTTTCGCTCAATAGGTTTTTTTCATTAAAAAAAATAAATCTGTTGTAGCATCAGGCCTTTTAGACAGTTTAATTTGTTTGTTTTCTCATTACAAGTTTATCACCCAACACAGTTTGTTAAGAATTGGAAATCAGATTATAGACTTAGTCCCCTTTAATAACTTCGCACTCCTGGTGTGAAAAAAATCCAAAATAATCTGGAAGCAATTTTCTTCTAGACTTTTTCCTTTATAATTTGATCAATATTGTTAGTATTTCCACTAAAATAATGTTTGTGCTAAACTTTTACTTATATTAGCAAATTTATTATTTCTCTGAGCTTATAGCAAAGTTCTTGCTCTGTTCATAGGCCCTAACTATGCAATTTATGCACATTTTCATGGAAGGTGTTCCACAATATTCAACAGATGGTTCAGAATTTGAAAAAGAATTAAAAAATGAAGCAATAAACAGACACTTTCACTGTCATAGAGAAAAAATGTTATATAACCATTCAATAAAAACATGGTAGAAAGCCCAGCTAAAACTTTTCAATACATCTCTATCTATATCTACATATGGAAGTGCACATTGCCGGGTCATGTTGAGCTTCTTGTCTACTGATACCCCCAAGTCTTTCTCCTCGGGGCTGCTCTTGATCCATTCTTCACGCAGCCCGTTACTCATACTTGGGATTGCAGGACTTTGCACTTGGCCTTCTTGAAATCCATGAAGAGTGCACAAGCTCACCTCTCAAACCAGTCAAGGATGACATGTACCCTTCCCTCCAGCATGTTGACTGCACCAGACAGCTTGGCGTTGAGCGCTGAGGGTGCACTCAATCCCACGGTCCATGTCACCAACTAAGACATTAAACAGCGCCAGCCCCAACACTGACTCCTGAGGAATACCACCCATGGCTGGTCTCTACTTGGACATCAAGCCATTGACTACAAGTCTTTGAGTGCACCCATCCAACCAATTCCTTATTCACCACGTATCCCATCTGTCAAATCCATGTTTCCGGTTTAGAGACAAGGTTGTCATGTGGGACAGCGTTAAATGTTTTGCCCAAGTCCAGATAGATGACATCAGTTACTCTTCCCGTATTCACCAATGCCTTAATCATGTCATAGAAGACCACCAAATTCATCAGGCAAAATTTGCCCTTAGGGAAGACATCTTGGCTGTCATCAGTCACCTCCTTATTTTACACATTTTATTATGCTTTCGAGGAGGATCTGCTTCATGATCTTTCCAGGCATGGAGATGAGACTGACACTGGTAGTTCCCTGTGTCTTCCTTTTATCCCTTTTTATGAGGGGGTAAATTTTCCCCTTTTCCAGTCAGTGGGAACATCACTGGAGCACCAAAAATTCTCAAACATGACAGATATTAGCTTAGCCACTTCATGCACTGCTCCCTCAGTACCCACAGATGCATCTCATCAGGTCCCATGGTTTTGTGCACCTTTAGGTTCCTTAGGTGGTCTAACTTGGTCTTCTCCTACAGTGGGAGATTCTTCATTCTCCCAGTCCCTTACCTTATGTCCTGTGACTCAGGCAGCATGGGACATTTGCCATTGAAGACCAAGGCAGAAGAGTCATTGGATAACTCAGTCTTCTTCATCTCCTGGGTAATCAGGTCTTCCATTTCCTTCCAGAGAGGGTCCACATTTTCCCTAATCTTCCTTTTATCACCAACTTACCCATAGAAGCTTTTCTCGTTGCCCTTGATATTCATGGGTCAATTTTATTCCATTAGGGTTTTAGCGTTTGTATTCTGATCCGTGGCTGCCCAGTTAATCTCTGTGTATTCATCCCAGATTATCTGTCCTTGATTCCACACTCTGTAGTCTTCCTTTTTATGTTTGAGTTTGACCTTGTTCATCCACATAGGCCTCCTGGTGTTTTTGCCTGACTTTGTTGGAATGCATCACTCCTGAATGCACTGGGGAGCAGATCCTAGAATATGAGCCAATAGGTTGACTATAGGCAGAAAGATATAACACACACACACACACACACACACATATATATATATATATATAGGTATGTAGGTATATAGGTATATAGATATATTTACATAACAAGAAGATTTAGCTGGGCATTTTTTCTGATATATTATGAAATATATATTCATTCACATGCATCTACACATATATTCATAATTAATGAATAAAACCCACATTTTTAAAAACATTTTTAATCAATGTGTACTTTTTCATGGCTTCAAAGACAGGATTCTCCAAGTGTTATTCATTCTTCAAAGTACTAGCATGAACACTAAAAGATATGTTCAGTCAATGGTGTGTACAGGAAGTCTGTGCTGCAATTAGCATGTTTGCAGTACTAACTCCTTGATTTTGTTGCCTGTGTGTTAGAACATATTTAAACTGGAAGGAAGCACGCCGGAATACAGAGGTAGGGATAGTTTGCTCAAGGATCTTCGTAGTTGTCTTGTCTGCCACCTAGTGTCAAGCTAGCTGATCATTCTGATGCTGTAGGTGGGGGTTTAATATTTATTTGTTAGTTATGAATCAGCTAGGGGTTCATATTGAAAAAAACTTCTAAGATTCTAGATAACTTTAAATGCAAAACAAAAAATATATTGGGCTTTGATCCAACATCTTCTGAAACTGATATTTTATATTGCATATGTAAATTTTGAAAACATAAAAGAGAAAGGGGTTAAAAAACCCAGAAAATACAATTTTTAGGCTAATTTTGAAATGAAATTTCAAAATTTAGTTGGAAAAAAGGGGCTTATAGGCATATGAAAATCTAAGCAGCCTAATTTTTAGGCTATTGAGCACTCATAAATCTCATTAGCTTCACAAGATTTATGGAGAACATGTCTGTTTCAGAATAGGAGAAAATAATGATCTGTGAGACAGTCTTACATTGAGAGTTCTTGTTTAGTAGCTTCTTATTTTATTTCAGGGCTAATCAGATCTAATTACTTTTAAGCACGCATTTTAACAGTTGCACAATTATTAAAATATCTCTTTCATATTTGACTGCAAAAGGGGCAAAGAGGCCTTGATGGATCTGGTCCTTATTCTTGTAACAAACATACATCCTTCATACTTATTATATACATAATCTGGTCTCACCTGTTAACTAATTATGAAGAGTTTTATACGTTGATCACCTCACAGCCTAGGCACTCAGCTCTGCACTCAGCACTATGCTTCTGCCAGTTTTAAAGGATCCTTTTCTCTTAAAGCTTGTATTTTCTGCCTTTCTTTTGTCCCACTCTAGTCTATAGAAAACTTTCTTGAAAACTTGTATATTGGGAAGTTCTGAAAAGCTGGGGAAAGAGCAGCATCTGTTGTCAGAAAATAGCCTGGGGTGTTCAGATGCAATGTCTAAAGTGTTTTCTCTTCCTCTGCAGCAGGCAGCTGCAGAAATTGATCTTGGTCTGATAGAAGGTGCCCAATACAGAAAGCTAGACACATTTCTTTGACCAAAGATGAATGTCCCTTGGTTTGCACATACCAAAAGAGCAACCAACCATCTTCTGTTTTTCAAGTCGTTCTAGTAAGTTCATGAAGAGATAAATTGAAAGTTAATCTTTTGTTATGATTTCTGACTAAGCTATCCAAAACTTCATTCATACTTTTTTGAAAGTATATTTTTCAAAAGTCTGAGCCTCCACTGGTTATTTTTGGGTCACAAGAACAAACTTTGACTGTGCTTCCAATATACACCTCTTGTGTTTTCAAACACAGAATCAGCTGACCTCAGGACTTGGCACCTGTAAGGCTGCAAACAGTACGAGCATCCCAAGATGAGAATGTGCACCTTTCTGAAAACAAAATGTGATTTATTTGCATACAGAAGGGGTATTCACTGACAAGAAAAAGAAAAACAAAATGTGCATGCTCTTCTGCCTGTACTTGGTATTTCCTTCACATCTAGATAAAGACACAGCCCTGCCTCCACTTTTGTCTGCAGTTAGACCCATTTTCTTGCTATGTTTCTCAGCTGTATCTGCCATCCACCTGACTGATTCAGACTAGTCACTGACAACTCTTCCATGTCCATCCTGCAAGATAGAACTGTTACCTGAGTGAGCCTTTTGGTTCGGGTGGTGTTTTTAACTGCTATTAAAGAGATAAAGTCATAGGGTCAGCTTTACACATCAATTACAGTGGCTTTCGTGTGCAGATAACTGTCAATCTACTTCTCAGTCAATCCTTACAATGCTTTATGTATTTCCACATTTTCCACATTATGTGTAAAATACCACAGGAAAAGTAAGTGACGGTATAATAAAATATTATTTACCATCAACAAGTGTGTGCTGATGATACAATTAACTGCTGACAGCAACGTTCCTGAGCTAAAATATTACATAATTTATTCTATTTTATTCAAAAGTTTTTCTCAGGAAAGAGAACTACAACATGAATTGGAATAATTCATTATTCTCAACTGTAGTTAAACAGTGACGATTCAATATAACCAGAAGATAGTTATACATATAGATAAATATAAAAACAATTAAAATAGGTAAACTTGTATATGTTATTTTGAGATTCTCTAAGCATGAAACATTGCCTCACCAACAAGATAAGATACAGATCCAAACAATTTTTCTCTTGAAGGGAACCCACTACACCTCTTTTAGGAGATTTTATTGATATCTGACTTGAATAAAATAACTTAAAATATTCAGTAAAAAGTAGAGGATATAGTTATTTCATGTTTAAAAGTAAACTAACCATGATATTGAATTAGTTCAAAAAGATACTATTCTACTACAGTCTTAGTTTTTTTCTCCTTACTGACGATAATTACAAGTGTTATTGACCAGTAATAATTGGCACTAACAACGAAGTCAAAAGCAAGAATGAGATAAAGATTAAAACTATTTCTATTGAGTTGAAATGCAGGCAAAGCAGTTATCTGTGTATTGTTAGAATCAATGTGACTTAACCCTGGACTATTTACTTGTATAAGGAGAGAGTGACTTTTCCTATCCAAATTATAATTGTACTGTTTTTTTACAAATTCTAAAATCAAATTCTTCTCAATGAGAAAATAAATATACCCCTTAACTGAATGCATACAGGATACATTTGTTTTAGAGTTCTCCTTCAGAGTCCCTTGCCTTGCCTTGCCTTGCCGTGCCTTGCCTTGCCGTGCCTTGCCTTGCCCTTGCCCTTACGCTTCTAACTATTAATAAAAGGAAATTAATCTAGGAAGAGGAAATGTATTAATGTTGTTTTAATGATTAGCCTTTCACCCAAGAAAGAAAGAAAGAAAATTCAAAGATAAGGCTTCCAATTAATCTTTAACTTGTAACATAAAAGCACTGATTTCAAGCCTTAACAACATTGCAATTATGAAGGCACAGGGGGAATGTACTGTGGACATAGTCAAAGTTTTAATCCTAAATATGTCTGGCTCTTGTGAATTTCTCATAGCTTTAAAATTTAACATCATTTCTGTGTGTGTTATAAACATATGTGTTCTTGACCCACTTCAAAAAACAACCACAAGTGAAATACTATTTCCATTAATCATTCAAGAGCTTTGCAAGAAAATTGCATCTCAAGAGATGACTATTTCGCTGAAGTTTACACTATTCGGCTTGGTTTCATTATTTTTTACATATATTGAGTTGCAGCTGCTTGTTGTTCAGAGCATTGGTTTTAGAACTTAGTCCCATCCTTTCCATCCAAATGCACACATTGTCACTTAATATCCTGAAGAGAAAAATTAATTTCTATGTTATTATAGTTTTGCCCTGACAACTACAAAAATTCATTGTAAACTAATACCTTGCAAATGAAATTCTATTTTCATCCTTTAATCACTATGTAATGAGACTACAAAGGAGATGTTTGTACTGTGTTGAAATAGTAAATAGATGTAACTAATTGTTCACACTTTTCACCAATTTTTAAATTAATTATTTAATGGGAATACAGATCCACACTAGCGGCTCTCCTTGCAAGACTAAAACTTAAGTTTATTGTGTATTTGTAGAAATTACTTTTTCTATCCATAATATAATATCGTGCTATGTTGGAAATATTTTGTGGCTGTTATTGGCACTAATAAGACAGTATCATTTAAAGAATCATAGTCAATTAATCCTTTAAATACTATATCTGTGTATTAGACACTGAAATTTAGCATTGCTGCACCACACTTTCTTCATGGATCTAGTTCTAAAATCCATTACTCATGAGGTGCATACTTAATTCAGTGCTGAGCATTTTAAAATCTATACTTTCTGTTTACTTGTTTGTGCAATAAAAAGTATAAGGAGACTGAAAAACACCTGTAGTTGAATATTTGTGCTCACCCTTAGGAAGCTGAATGATCCTCGACACCTCAATATTTCTCAGACAAGGAAGATATCCTTGACTCTTGAACAGAACAGTAATTTTGGTTTTTTACATAATAGAAAATTAGATAATAATCTACACCTGTAAGAGCAGGTGAGGCAGAAACATTTAAATTCAATATGGAACATGCAAATTGTCAGGCATAAGTCTTTGCTACTGTGCTTGAACTAGTGAAGCTCGGTGTCTTCAGGAGGGTCTCTGGAATGATAGTTATTGCAACATTAGTTGAGTATATTTCAAAAGAAGCCCTTTTCAAAACTGACAGGATTGCTAGCATTATCCAGAATTGATGATTTCAGCTACTTCCTAGCTTAAGATATTTTATGGTACTTATTAGTCTGCTAAATGATTACATTTTGATGCAAAATTTCGTTGGGAAATAAAGGGAGGCAATTTCTTTTTTTTTTGTTGTTTTTGAAAATAATTATTATGTATTTGTCAGCTCAAGCAATTAGCTCAGTTGATGATCATCCCCCTTGTTGAGAGAGCTCAGGTATGGTGTTCACTCAGACAAAAGTTTCTTCCTCTACACACACAACAAAGGATGTGGTGACCCAGATGGAGTAGTTACAAGAGCATGCAAGGATCCAGGTCTCAGGCTGCAGGGCGTGCCAGAGCCTGGCACTGCTCTCTGAGGGCAGCAGAGAGATCAGCTGTGTGAGATGCCATCGGGTTGACAGTGTGCTCAGCCTAGTGGCAGAGATGAGAGATGAAGTGGAAAGACTAAAAGGTATTAGGGACTCTGAGGAAGAGGTTTACTGGAGGAGCTGCACTCTACCACGCCTTAGACAAATGCACCCACCATCCGCTTCACAAGAAGCAATGGATCCCCCACCCTCTCATGAGCAGGCAAAAGAAGGGGACCTTAGAAATGGAGGGGAGGGAATGGAAGAGGTTTCTGATTGGGCTGGCAGGCAAATCCCCTCCAAGGGGGGCAAAAGATGTGCATGAATGAACAAGGGACTCCTGTCATTACTCAAGCATAAGCAGGAAATACACAGAAGTTGAAAGCAGTCAGGCCACTTGGAAATTTGGCAGGAGGTATGAGGCTTTAGGCAAAGATATAGATCTGAAAACAAATTCTGCCAAGTCTGGAAAAGTCATAAGCTTGCACGAATCACTCTTCATGCAGCTGAGTACTTGATAGTGTTTACTTAATAAGTTTCTGACTATTTTTCTTCTCAATAAATATGCTCTTATCACAGTTCCAAGTGTGACCAGGCTGTGCATACACCAAAATATGCAGGAAATTAACATCCAGCTCAGAGGTAGAAGGGAGCAGGGGGATTTTTCCTGCTCTTGTCTGCTCTGGATTAAGCCCCAGTGCTTGAATTAAAAGATGAGAATCTGCTTCTCCTGTACCATCCACATCACTGATAAAAAGAAATTATGGAAGATTAACTCCTTTGATTCAAATATGTGGGGATTTGGCCTGGAGAAGACATTAGACTCCTACAAAACCTTACAGAATTATTAATAGAGTCGGAAACAAATGACTTAGAATTCCGGGTAAATTGACCCCTTGCTGGCCAACAGCAAAGTCCACACCCAGTTGCCCTCTCACTCTTCCACCCCAGCAGGATATGGAAGAGAATCAGAAGGGGTAAAAATGACAAAACTCTCATGGATCATGATAAAGACAATTTAATAACTGAAGAAAAGAAAGACAAACACACCAGTGGTTTAAAGGCATTTACCACCTTCCATCAGCTGATCAGTTCCCAGGCAGTCCTCCCGCTATCTTTGAAAAAACTACTCCCCCACAAGCTACTTTTGTTGCTGAGCACAGTGTCATATGTCATCAATATTCCTTTGGTTAGCTGGGGTCAGCTGCCCTGATTTTGTACTTTCCCAGCCTCTTGCCCACCCTCAGCCCACTCTCTGGGCAGGGCAGAGTGAGAAGCAGAGAGGTTCTTGGCATTCTGTAAGCACTAATCAGCAATTGCTAAAACATTGGTGTATCAATCAACAG
Organism: Struthidea cinerea; assembly: GCA_013397865.1. Lineage (NCBI taxonomy): Eukaryota > Metazoa > Chordata > Aves > Passeriformes > Corcoracidae > Struthidea > Struthidea cinerea. Next base: position 188,374 of record VZTI01005122.1, read on the forward strand.
AGTTTTGGACATAAAACTGAAACACAGCACCATATAGGATGCTATGAAAAAAATTGACTTCATCCAACCCAACCTAGTAGAGAATTGTACTGGTCTGACTGGAAACTGCTAAGAAGGAAAACCAGAATCAGGGAACAGAGACTGTAGCACATTAAACAGAGAGGCTCTTAAATAAGCAGTCTGAATTTAGCTCACTTTTGTCTCTCAGGTGAATGATCTAAAAAATTATTTACTGCAAAACAATAGGGGTTTTTTTGCTTATTTTTTACAAAAAGAGAATTATTTATTTACTTATTGGTTTTTCTGAATTAATCGAATGTTTCACAATTATATTTTAGTTAATTCACAACACCTATATGAGGAAATGAAAGATTAGGAACAGATGTTAGGTAGTGAAAAGAAACACAACATTTAAGAAACATCTATAAATTTTGGGTAATCAAATCTGATGTTCATTGCATGAATTTCAGTGCTTTGTATTGTCTCATACTTCACATGTTCAAAACAAATTTCATTTCAGTAGCAGTTGAGACTCCTCAGCAGCTCATATTTCAAGATTTCTGGTTATGCTGTTAATAGAAAAATTAGTTTAAGCTACTTTCCTGGGACAATTAAAGAAATACCGTGTCAAAGACAAAAGATGTAATTCCAGTAGTCTAAGAAAATATCTGGTTTTTTTCTTCATTTTTGATATCTTGATATGAAATCATCCGGCTTCATTTTAAAATATAGAACATGAGATATATGGAGGTAAAACTTATGAATGCCCCATAGATGATCAGTCAATCCCAAAGCATGAGGGATGTTGCAATAGTCTGTCTTTTCGAAGTAGAAAGACTCAGACAGAACCCCATGGTACAAGACCTTGTGGAGCTGAGAAGAATAAGAGCTGCCCCACTGAATGACAGTAGTACGGACATGGGGCAGTTGGCCTGGCCAATGTTCCCATGAAGGCTATGAAGTACTGCCAAAAACATTAGCCACACATATATCTGCTTTGTACTATAGGCACAACCTCACACTGTTGGGTTTTTTTTCACATTCAAAAAAACATGAGTCCCTGAATTAGTGTCTTCTTCTCTAATCAGCGTCATGTTTTTGTATGTTACTAATGGTACCATCAGTGAAACTGTGCAATGGTAGTAATAGACAAATATCAGTTTTTTCCTGGAGTAACATAACTATAAAACTGAACATCGGTACGTAGTGAACATAAATTCTAATTCTCATTTTGATTTGCATCTTTCAAAGAATGATTGTTCAGGTAAGAGGAATTATTTGTACTAAACCTCAAATTCACTTTACTTGATATTATCAGCTAAGCCTTTGAAAGAACATTAAAAGCACCTGTATTTTAAATTGCAGCTGATAAAGCAGCAAAGCTCTTGCTGAAGATAATGACCTAAAAAGGGATAACATCACAGTAGAATCAGACGGTGCCATTCAGCTGTCTGTTCTGCCATAAAGAAATGTGCTATTATTTCTTGATTTAAGATTATGAAAAACACTTCTCAGGTAATATTCACATTTTTGGAAAGATTTTTATGCATAGAATTAGATAAACAAAATGCTATCTTCTAAGGCTGCTGGAAACCTATTGAACACAACAAATTCCTTTTTCTTTTTAAAAAGTAAAACAGTAAGCTTTCTCACAGTAGAAGCCTTTTAGCATGTAATTCATATTCCTAAACTCAAGCCATAAACAGCGGTCTCATTGAGTTTTAAGATGACTGAAAGAAGAAAGAAATTGTCCTGGGTTGTCAGCACTGGAACAGCAGAAAATAGTACAAATGTACGATTTATTGAAAGCAATTTATTCATAACAAACACAAAAGGTAGCCAGCTACTCTGAAGAAAACAACCATCTCTAACTGGTTCAAGGGACGCAGTGATTTTGAAAGTCTATACCTTTAGACAGTAAATGTAATCCTTTTCAATACTTAGAGAGCAGTTGTGTACTCTATTTATAAAAGATGAACTTATTAATACTTAAAGAAGAAAAACAAAGGAAAAAATCAAGTAAATTCCCTATGAAATTGTTCAGTGTGTGTATACCATCCATGTAGGTGGTGTACCTGAATATAAGATGTTCCTTTACACTTATGCATGAAGCATAATAGCAAAAAGTCAGTAGAGAATATAAAACAGAGAAAGAAAGCCCAGACTTCAGCTTTAAATGAGACCATGATTTTTTTTTTCTTATGCTGAAAAGCAAATAATGGCACAAATTACATCCTTTTTCTTTCCTGTTTCATGGAGAACTGATAACCAGAAATGTTGGAGCAATTTTCTTTTGCTCACTATAGATTAGTGCTGAGTGAAATACTGACTGCTGAGGGGAAAAATTATTCAAATTTCATGGAGCTTTTGCCAACAATTGATCTAGTCAATGTTACTTTTTTCTTTTTGAATGCATTACCAAAATGCACTTAAATAGCATATGTTATTTTTTTTTTTAAAACAAACTGTTTTTTACTAAACTTTGAGGCATTTTAAGTATGGATACAGATAAGTTTTAGGAAATGCTACTTTTTCCTTCTCCTAGATAAGAACTGGTTTTGATTTCAAATGAAAGACACCTGCACTTACTACTCTTTGTCTTAAGAAAAGCGTATTAACAACAGAAGTGTCTGGTATTGCAGAATACTTGTACAATACTGAAATATTTCCTGCCATTTTAAAGAAAACTAGGAAATTATTTGTTATGTTATCATTAAAGACTTTATCCTGTGGTGATGAAATTTGAAAAGATCATTGTTCTCAAAATTCAAGCTCAAATTAGTTTCAAAAGGAAATAAAGTAAGAATAAAGAAAATTTTAAAAGAGGCTAGAGGTCAAGATGACTGTTTTAAACTGATAGATATATATTTTAGGTGGTCGTCTCTGTGGGAGAGGTGAGGAAAAATTTAGTTCTCAGAAAGCAAAGCTATTCTCTAGTTCATCAGTGAAGAAGGGGTGACATTTCTGAAAATCCCCATCACACCTATATTAACTTCAAAACGCCTCCATTGTGTTACTCACTGTATCTAAGCTAGGTGTCTATCCGGTTTTTTCCATTAGGTAATTCTTTCTGCTCAGGACCTAATCTGTCTCAGCTTCTTCTAAGATGGATCCCTAACGGTGGCTCTTTCAAAGGAGAGCTTTTTACCTGTGCTTTTTTAGCTATTGCCTAATACTTCATATTACAGCACCTTCCTAGGAATTAGGAGAAGTGGGTTCTGCGTCTGCTTTCACAGCAAGGGAATTAAATTTATGTCTTGAGAGAATACTGAAAGAGCTGAAAGGGCAAGAAACCTGACACTTGAAGAAGGAGGTAGGCTCCTGTCTCGGGAGGATTAAAACTGAAAAAAATTTAAGCCTATATGCTGTTAATTGTAATACGTATTTGTATTATGTTATGTCAACAATGGAAAAAAAGAAAGGAACTATTTGCTAAGATTCTTTTTAGCCATTTGGAGTCTAATAGCCTCTTTTTCTTTCAGCACCATGTTTATTTACAGTTCAGTAGAGAAGAAAAGGTGGCTTCCCAGAATTAAGAAGACAATTTTTTTCTGCCTCAAGATGATTAAAACAAAAAAAGGAAACTTTCAGATTTCTCTAAAAAATGCTAAAAGCAGACAGTGATTGTGAAGAAGTTGACCAGTGCTAGAAGCTAAAAGATCAGGATCATGGCCATTTTTTCAGAATGCCCTTATAGATCTCAGTGTTTCTTTTGTTGTGCCCTAGTCAGGTAGAGACATAAGTATGAAATAGATAATCATGTCCCCAAAATAAACACCACTAAAATGCGTGAAAGCTGTGAAGATGTCAACTAATCCTTTAGATGCTTAAAAACTTAGGCTGTAAAATGATACAGACATACGGAACAGCTATTTAGAAATTAGGTAGCGTCGCTGTTGTACCAGGGACGGCGAGAAATGACATAGATTCGATCCAGGAAGAAATGGAATGGAATGGAATGGAATTATTTATTAATTTACAGACTCGTTTTTATATCTTAGTTCACTTTACTGACATAAGGTTATTGGTCCTTTGACCATTCACCTCCCAGAATGATTGGCTAAACCCTACAACACCAATTTCAAAATATTTCTTCAGTCAGTCTCACAACAATACTTGCACCTGCAAGATAAAGGATTGGTTTACAAAAACCTCTAACTGTTTTTCAGCCAGCATCCTTGTGAAAGTCTTGCTAGCAGAAATCTGGAAAATCTCTCAGCGACCAAGCCTTCAGCATCCACAAGGTAGGATGTCAGGTCTCCTTGATAAGATTTCAGCAGAACCAACACCGTTCAGAAATTCACTGACTTGTTTCAAACATATTTTTAGAGCCAAGCAAGTAATTTGAAGCAGGAGATTAGGTTATCTTTCAGATCAAGTATATCTAAATCATATCATACAGTGAAAAGTTAGGCATACAAGAACAGAGGGAAAGAAGGGATAATGCAGTTCTATGAAAAAAGGAGAATGATTTTATGCATATTTAAATGGATTTTGGATAGCTACTTTTTCATCAGCCTATGCCTGTACTATGACTGAATTTTTGTCATTCTTTCATCTTTCACTAGATTAAAAAATAGCATAAGGCAATGGAAAATGGGATGTAGTCCTCAATCACTCATTGAGTCAGGCAACACAATGAAACACAAAAATTTAAAGGTATAAAACACACATTATTAAGTCTACCAAATAGCAATCTTATTCAATATACATGTATCTGAGCAATAATTTTAAAAATTGTTGCAATTTTATACCATTTCTGAGTGTATCTGAGGGGTCACTGCACTGATAAATGGAGACATTCTCCAAAGTTACCAAGCACTAGCACATTCAAATATTCCTTAAGCATAAACTTTGTTAAAATCTGTGCAGGATTGACATATTTTGATGGGCCTTATCCCATGGGCCAACTCTGATTATCGATAGTATTCTTCCTTTGCAAAAATTAATCACCTGTTTAAAAATTCCCAAATGCTAGAATGTCAGAAAATGAAAAATGATGGAATCCAGCCCACTCTCAGCTAAGGTAAAAATCTTCATTACTTGTTAGTAAACACCTGACAAATGCCCCCCGCCCCCCAATATGTAAACATATCCAAAAGTCAATATAGTAGCTTTTTAGGAGATTGTTTTGGATGGAATCTATAAGATACAGCTTTTTGTAATAAATCTGGGATTAGAGCACAAATTTAAAACCAACCTGTGCATACACAGCACCATTCCAAAGGAGAAATGGGATCATGACTCTGCCCTGATCAGTTTCTTCCCCATGTCTGCTTTACAGTTTGTTTTGCTCGGTGCTAATAACATCTTTCTCTGTCTGCCTGCTCTCAGGTTACTGAGCAAGATAAGTAGTCTGTTTAGAGGAAAATGGTTTCATGCGTTGCCTTGTTCCCTGCATTAGCACACAATAAAGCAAATGGGCATGAATTTAAGGGTTTGCCTTTCCGTGAATGGTGACATTAGTATTTACATATTACATGTCTTCATAAACCCCTGTTATTACGAAAAATTATAAATATATCTTTCATACTTTAGAAGAAAGATGTATGGAATTAGCTGAGAACACTTGTAATAAACAGAGGTTATATGCTGCTTACCTGTAGGAATAAGGAAAAGCAAATAAAGGAGATAACCTTTTTCCCATTTATTTCTCTGGACACTGCAGTATAAGAAGAGGGTAGAAGTTATGGAGCAAAGTAATTTTGTTCATTGGACCTGCTGATAAAGTTGGCAAAGAAAAAGTATCCTTTTTTCCTCAAAAGCCTTTCCTCAGAGATAAATAAGCACTGAAACCTCTTTCCCTGAATTGCTGGCTAGGGAGTAAAGGAAGTGAAGTGTTCCTTCCATGCACCCTGTTTCTGCTGCTGCACTCAAGACAGCAAGGTGTACAAGTTTCAAAGTTGCTTACCCCCATTAAAAGTACACTGTGGTATCGCAAATGTTAATGGCTAGCTGATGCCTTGAAGGTAGAATCAGCCTTTCTGCTGTGCTTCCACTAAACGAGTGAGAATAGTGACCAAAGGACAATCAGTCTCAGCTCATGTCTTCCTCTCTGTTGTCTGCTTGCTCCAATGCCTGAACATCTTGTCAAATTTAATTCAAGTCAAACAAGACAGAAACAGGGGTTAGAGACATGTTTCCTAACCCTGCATGTTTATTTCAGTAAACAATAGCAAGCTTGTTTTATAAATATATTTGATTCTTGGTAATAAGTAGAAACAGGCACACACTGACTGCAAGTTTTCCAGGATCCACGTGCATGCAAGTTTTCTTCAGAATCTTTTCAATTGCCTGTTTCACCATAATTTAAAAACAAATATTCACATGCAAAATATGACTTTTAAAGTCCTGTGCAACACAAAGGCATCGCAGTCCAGTCCAACATAAGGTGTGATAGTCACTGCCACAACTTGGAGTAAACCATGTTTTAAGATTCTAAAAAGTGTCAGGACAATTATTCCAATTAAATTTCTGTTATGTATGGAAAATTAATCCTTTAAATCCCAAGAACCAATTTCACACCAAAATAAGCACAAATACTATTCTAGCATTTTTTTAACTATACCCTCTCTTTGATTTTACCCCATTTGCTCTGTTATGTCTAAATTTAGGGACATATTGGCTCTGTATAATAAAAAGAAATAGAAGAGAAATCCTGAGATACTAATCAAATGAGTTTCCTTTAGTGCTGAGAACCAGCAAAATACATAGCTGTAACACAGGAATCTGAGAGGTCTAGAGTAATTTGTACTCTCTAATTATTATCAGAGTTTGCAGAAAGATACACCATGTCTAATAGATTGTAGAAGATATCTTCAGGTTTTTCCTCTGATATAAAAGTAGGAAAGTTCAAACAGGTCCAAAATTCTATAAATAACAATACTGTATTACAGCGTTCTGAGAATGTGTCAAGTCTTGAAGAGCCAGATTGTGATCCTGGCTTTGTGCCCACACCAGGAATTATGAGGCTGTTAGCATTCATACTGCCTACATTTGCTGCCTGTATAACTGCTAGCAAGTTTGGAAGCAAGGAGCTTCTGTAGAACCATTGATTTACCCTCTTTGCAGGTGGATGGTCTACTAGAAAACTGACCATAAATAGTATAGAACTCTCCAATCCGTAGGAGTCTTGAAAGACTAGTCCACTCTAAATACAGGACTGATACATACTGGCATATTTCTCTACCTGAAAAAGAGAGTGGGATAGAAGTGTGAGAACACAGAACTCTGTGGCTTTGAGTCATGATGTGACTTTTTTTTTAGGCTTGTGCACTATCATTGTTGTTAGCCTATGAGTCAATTCTAATTTACTCCATGCACTATGGGGAAAGAACCCTCTCCTGACTCCTGGTATCTACAGTTCCATCTGTCCTAATAAATGAAAGAGAAATGTTGCTTAAGCACTAGACCTCTGTTCATCTACACCTGCTTATTTGGTAATTCTTTCCCTAGCTATGCTTTAGACTGCTCCAAATACCTCTTTTTAAGACAAGGCCTGCACAGGCTTTTGGAGACAGTTTTCTTCATGAGCAAATCTCAAAAGTCTATGCTGATAAAACTCTGTCAGATTTACACCATTTTTCTCTCCATATATTTTACACAGTCCTCAAATATGGTCCTCACAATCTAATCACACAGTTACTCATCACAAATCCACGTCACACCTCAAAACTTCCAATAACAGGATCCTCCGAGTTTCCTAATATAAATTGCTGCTCTAGGAAGCTGCAAGATAATTTTCACATTAGTTCTGGCATTTTAGTCTTGGTGAAGATGGGGGAAATCCACCTGCCACTGTCCCCCAGACCTGTAAATTAAAGATGATCTCTCAGGGCCTTCAAGGTTTGTCTAAAAGACAGAATCAAGCACTAGGCAGTGTGGATTAAGTAAAGCTGTGCAAGACTGGCTATCTCCAACCAGTGTGGAAATGAGCTTGTCCTTTTCACTTGACCTCAGAAATTCTCAGTTCTCAGAAACTCTCCTTCCTTGACTGTTTTTTACATAGTACTGTGAGCATAGTCTCAAGTTACTGTACATTCACTGGCCATTATTATCTGTCTTTCCCCCGTTCTTTGTCTATTAACTTCTTAAGAAAAATATCATTAGTACAGCACTGCCCTGAGAAAGTAATTTGGTGAGTGTGGGGATCCATAAATACAATCCATAATTTTAAAAAGTAGGCATTTACATCATTTTGGGATTTTTTAGACACAGTTTATCATATGCTTCTTCAAATGCAGTAACAGATGACTGTAACAACTTCTAGTGCTATTGTGAAGGCAGACCTCTCTTTTATAAGCTGAACACTCCAGTCGTCTTCCCACTCATTACATCCTACATGTTGTCAATCTTAGTTTCAAGAACTGTCAATCAGAAATGCAGTGGGTGATATGTGTAGTATTTTTTAACCACACTAAGGTGGGCATTTCTTTGATTTTCCTTTATTCTCTTGATTGCAAAGTGCAGCATGTGTCTTGCATACAAGCAAACACAAAAGTACATGGAAAACAGTATTTTGAAAATTGAAAATAGAACTTTGGTACACTAAACCTTATAGCTAATCAAAGTCTTATTGTTAGTCCTCATTTTTTTATACAGTGGTTCCAGATATTATAATTACCTCTTTAGGCTTAAGGTTATTGATTTAGTAAGAGCAATTAAAAAACATTAACAAAAGAAAGAAAATAAGTGTCACAGTAATTTTTTGAAACACTTGTAACTTTTACAGTTATATCAGTACAAGTGACCAAGATACCAGGAGAAGAAGGAGAAGGAGAAGGAGAAGGAGAAGGAGAAGGAGAAGGAGAAGGAGAAGGCGAAAAAAGGAGGAAAGGGTAGCACAGGAATGGAAATAAAGACTGTATTAAATGTGTGATTGACTCAATATGTGATTTTTATGTTTTGATACTAATACAATAACTGCTGCTATTGTTAGAGATGTACAGATATCTCACATAACACCGGAAGCTACAAGAAAAATGCTGTTCTTATGTAATTCACCTATGGAATTTCTGTGGAAGATTTTTTTGTTTGAGGGAACACATTTTTGACAAATCTTTCAAACAATCTCAAGAGACTTAACTGCTGCCATTGGTATCAGAAAATGGCAGTTTCACTTATCCTTGTAAAGCCTCTGATGGCATGTAATTTAAATAACTTGCCAGATTTACTGAGCTGGTTTGTCTCAAAGGCATTAAGACTGACCAGTTGGTGATTTATTGTGGTGTTACTGAATTGATATTGATATTATTTCAGCAGTAGCATATACAGGACAAAAATCTTTCAGTAGAGAATAAATGAAAACAAAATTGCGCACTCTATCTGGTGCTAAAAAGTATTTTCTTCCTGTCTTCCCCAGTAGCTGAACCTTTTTCAGTGATGATTCATGATGATTCAGTGGGTATTTCAGCAACGTCACAAATTTCCAATTCAGACCTGAATGACTTCATGAATTTTATGGGGTGACCAAGAAGTTAAGCACTGATGGTAGTATTACAGCTTTAAAAAATACATACTTACAAAGTTTGAAATAGCAAAAGCCTTCATGTCTGACAAATGCTGCTTGTAATGAAAATATTTAGGTACCCCTAACTACAGAGATTATCAGATATTGGTAAAATTACCAGTGTTGCACAATACTGAAGGCAAAATGAATGATTGTCAGGAATTTCTGTGTTCCAAAAAGCCTTATCAACTCTAGCTTCTCATCTTTTAAAAACTCCTTTCTGGGCCTCAAAAAGTACTGACTTTCTATAATAGGGCGCTACCATTTCTCTTCCAATCCTTGACCCACATGATACCAGCAGAATTGACTAATTTTCTATTTGTCTGACTGCTGTTTCCTGCAATAACTCTTTGGACTATAATCTATTTTATGGCTAATTCTTAGATTTAATTCCCTATCTACTGGCATAACTGACAAAAGGAGAGCAGCTAAGTAGCCTTCCAAACTCCTCACCCATTAAGGGGCAAAGGAAGTTAAGCACACAGAGAATGCAGATATGATACAGATGAGCTTTCACACACCAGATTTTTTGACACTTTTTTGGACTTTTTCATCATTTTTATCCACAATTTGCTTTTCAAGGTCTCATTGCTTTATTTCTAGTAAGAAGCAGAAATCTGTTCCCTGTCTAGGGAATGGTAGATTCAAAAATTGCCTGATTATACCTCTGTGTCACCATTCTCTGCATGTGACATGCAGAAAAGATGGCCAATTCTAATACAGCTTCAGAATAGAAGGAAAATAATAGCTCATGTGACCAGAGTCACAATGTGTGAAGTACTTAAAACTTACTAAAATTGTGTACTGGAGCTAATTTCTGAGCAATAGTTCAGAGACTCGTACCATTTTCATACCTGTTCTGAAGTATTCCTGACCTTACTTTGCCTTGCCTTTCTTATTTTTGAGAGTTACTTGGGGGTTTTTTAAACAGGCCCGATGTCAGAGCTAGATTTTTAGTTCAGTGAGATGCCTATGCAGCGCAGTAAGGGAGACTTAAAGGAATACAAGAATATGCAAAATTAAGCGGATGTTGCAAGTTCTTTAACTGCTTCCCATTCTAGGAGGCAAAGATGTAAGATGAATAGGATCTTCTTCATCTGTCTGGAGTTGGTGAATCAAAGTATGAGTGAGAAATAAGACTTTAATTTGTTGCTGGTTGTTGTCAGTAACAATCCTCACAAATCTAGTGCCAGTGTGGAACAGAGCTGATTAAGGCTTCCTAGAACCACACACATACCCCTGGAGTCCTGAAATAGGAGGAATTCCTGTTTCCATTTACTGAGTTGTGGCCCAGCCTGGCACTAAATTAACAGAAGAAAAAGGCAATTTCTCTAATAAATGTAAATAAAATAACTAGAAATATATTTAAAAGTACTCCAGAGTGGTATTTTTCATGAAAGTGAACCATAAACAGCATATTAAGTTTTCACTCCATAAAAAAGAAAGAAAAAGAAAAAAACCAGCACTCTTGGAGAAGAAGAAGGAATAACTCTAAACTATCTGTCCAAATCCAATTGCAATAGTATGATTCTTCCCGACCTAAGTGAATTGCTTCCTGTTCGTATTTCCTTTAAAAACATGGTTATACAGATACTGAGTGAATACACTGAGAGACAGAAAGGTTTTTTCATTTTAAAAATCCAGTGGAAAAACATGTACTGGGAAATTGATTAAATCATGCAGGTGACAACAAATTCAGCAATTCTATAAAAATTTCATATTTATATAATAATCCGTGGGCATAGGCAATTTTGAATCTTTACCAAATCATTCCACATGGTGTAGATTGTGAAAAGGAGAGCTTACAGATCTTACAGATATAGACTCTATGCCTTTCTGCACATTTTTGCCTCTGACAAAAGCACCAAGTAAAAGAAGGTTCTCCCAAGTACTAAAATAGGCTGTAGCAAAAAATTGGCAAGATGAAACACATACATGCCAGATGGCTGTGTTTCCATGTTCCAATAGAAGGGTGTTATAATTCCATTCTTGACTGCAGTTCTTTACATAAAAGACACCAAAAATAGAATGTATTGCAAAACCAGATTCAACCATGAGTATCAGTTTAGGAGTCCCAGTACATAAAAGGAAATGCCTGCTACATCACAATTTTTTTTAATGTTTAACACCTCTTTAAAATAAAAAATTAAACACAGGCCACACAAAAATCTCTCTAAATCTATCCAACAAAGAAACACTTAGTACAACTTCGAGTTTGAGCTCGCGGTCCTTTTTTGAGATGTTGGGTGCCTCGTTCAATCAGAGCACACTTACCTCTTGCGACAGAACAAGAGCAGAACAAAATTTTCCTTTTTAAACACTGGCTAGCTGTCCTGTTTTTCACAGCAAATTACATAGAAATCCAGAAAAGCGTTCAACTAATCAAGAGATATTAAAACCTACATCTCAGACCTACACTTGCTATAAAGGCTGTTAGCCACGTATGCAGGTATTTCCTGACCTAAACAAGAGCATGCAATTTCCGTAGCATAGCAGACAAAACATTTTGCATATAGTCTGAATTTTGAGATCATTTCATACCAGAGATACACTGAACTAAAAACAAATTTGAAAAGAGGGCAGTTTGGAAGCCCAGCAGTTGGGTTCTTTCCTGCCTGTTCTCCTGGCCAAAGCCCTCCTTCTCCCTCTTAGACAGCGTAACAGAGATTTGGTAATCCAAAAAAAGAGTTTCTCCATTATGAACTATTTCTAGTAGAGACATTCTGAAGTGTTGTTTTAAATGTAGGAGTTTAATTTCAGCTTTAAAGTTCACTTTGATTCTCCAATACGAATCTGACCACGAATACTTTATTCCAGTGTCTGAAAATTCATATTCTACTGCTAGTCATATTCTTTCAACAGTGTTTTAAGAAAGTAGAGTTTGAAATAACAGGACTTTCAAAACACAGAAATACTTCAAATTCGTTACAGACATACAATTTCCTATGGTTAAAGAACTTGAAAAAAAAAGAAGGTTTAAAGTTTACAGTTGCATGTTCCCAAAAGTTTTTTTTTTTTTCTGTCTAATCTCTGCAAAGTGAATGAGGAAAATATTTCTGTTTAAAGGACAGCTATGAATTATACAATCCAAGATGAATACCGGTAAAATTTAACACTCTTACTGAAGATATTTTTACTGAAATAAAATTTCTTACAGAAGTTTAGATAAAGGGAAGGTAAAGATAGAAATACAATTTTCTAATAACTGGTTAAAGCTAGACAAAAGTAGGATTTGGGGATAAAAACTGTGAAAAAAAATTAACTGGGAAGTTAAAATTACAGTAAAGGTAATGGAAATAGTCACTTTGAAATTTATTACACACAGAAAGAGTGGTCTTTGAAAATAAGGCCATCTTCTGGAAATAATAATTCACAATAGAAGTAAATCGTCATTTAATTTTTCTGTGTTGTATCAGAATTGCATTGAAAATTGAAAAGTAAAGTATGTTGAGCATAAAAAGCTGAGTAAATATATGAGAAGTGAAAGACATTGACACCAAAATGTCTTCAAAAATGAGAAGGCACACATGAAAAAAATAACTAGTTACATGTCTTTGTGCAGGAATCTTCGCAGAGTTAAGATAGGAGAATGGTGTTTCAGGGTATGTCTCCTCAGGACATCACTGCCATACAGGTACAGTTGACAAGCTGCATTGATCTAAGTAACGTTTGCATGCTGTCAAACTTAGCACTCCACTTCACTCTGCGTTTCATGGACTCTTCACACTGCTTGTATGTCAGTTTGCTCCTGGGCTCTCTTTTGGACTGTCACAGCTAATTTTCTCTTAGGGAAACTTCAGGTGGGGATAATTTACTCCAAAGGAAACCGATAGGCAGTATGAATAAGACCGCAACAGGTCTGTCTGCACATCTGCACTACCTCAGTCAGACACACACATACACGTGCATGGTACACACAGAGCGCTCGCTGCAAAGCCAGACATTCACTGCCCAACAGCTCTCACATCACACTGCCAGCCATACAACACACACGTTTGGCACAATTTTATAAAATTACCACTTGTGGAATAAAGAGGGTCTTAGCCTTCCTCAGGCACCCTAAGACCTTTGGATGATCACAGCAATGTAGATCACCAGCCATTCCAGAAACAATACAGCTACCATTAGTGAGGCACTTAGTCCAGACCAGAAACCCTCTCACTATCTGTTCTATTGCACTGAATACATCCATATTTAGAATATCCACTCCTGTGCCTGAAGCAATACAGCAGGGTTCATACAAGACAGTGCTTGGTGCATTCTGGCCTGCTCTGTGCTGTGCACATACACTCGTAGTTCCGCAAAACAAATATGTAAATTTAAAGATGTAGCAGTTCAATATTCATCCAGAACATGCTCCCAGTGCAGATGCACTTGTTGGTGGATTGTTTAATTTTTTTCAGTTCAGAACATAAAAACTTCACACTGTCAGTGTCATACATATGATATCGTATACCATTTCATTAAAACATATCTCAAAGTTATTTACAAAGGAAGCTACTATCTTCCAAATACTAACACTACCATGAGAAAACCCTATTGAATGCATGATGAGTTATTCAATCTCTAACTTATTTTCTTATTCACAGCATAGGGAGCTGGAGGACATAGAGTGAAGAGTCTGAATACACAGTTCTTTCATGAAATGAATTTCTTAAAAAAATCAGGGTGTATATTTAATATCCAGGGCCCACTGGAAATGCACATGATAATGTATTAAAAACATCATGATAGGACTAAATGACGATTCTGCAACTATTTCTTTGTATGAGTACAGATCTCTTAAATTATATCTTCCATTATTTTTTTATATTTACCTTTAGCTAACACATAACAAACTTGTTAACAATGTCCTCACTCAAATACATATACCTGAACTAAAACCTCATTTTTATAATACAGGTAGTATTTTTCATAGGAATAAGATAGTATCAGGCTCAGTACCACTATTTATACCTATAGCCAAAGAATTAGTGTTACTTCCATTTTTTTTCAACATTTTTCATATGAAAATGACAACAACCTGAAACTAGTTATATAACAAAAATACTACCAAAATACATTTAAAATAATTTGAATACTTACTACATTATTTATCTCCTTTCCCTAGTCGTAGGAAAACTTTACAATACATAGATAGTAAAAACAGATGAGTAAAAACAAATCAATAAATATTTCTGATAATGGGACCAAAACATATTCTATTGTGGCAAGTTTTCTGTTTACTTAGAGGAGGAAAAAAAAACAAACCCAAAAAAACCTCCAAACCAAACAAAAAATAAAGGTGAGAAAGCAACAAGTAAAAATGCTTTAAAAATGAGGTTTCAGTCTTCATGGCTTTCACACACAATGCTGGCTTTTCCCCAACATTTCTGCAGAACAGTGTGTGGAGGCAGAATGCTTTGCACTGCTTCTAGGACATACACTTTCCTTTGCCAACTGCACTAGGGCTCAGTAGCACCCTCACGCAGCCAAACACATGGTCAGTGTTCAAAGTTTACTCTAAAAAGATCCATTCACTAAATTGAAGGGAAATCAGTGTTCACATCTCAAAGAAGATTTTACTCACACCTACCTCAATTTAAATCATTGGCTCAGCAAATCCAGACATTTCTGTTATGTTTAGGACATTAAGCCACTCCTTCCAGCAATGCTTGAAAGAGATATTTCTTCTTCCTTTCTTCCATCCATTTGAAATCAGTTTTTTTAATCTGGAAAAGCATGCTGGAAAATTGTGAGCTGCAAAGAGTTATTAAGATGAGTTAGTGAAAGAGGTGGGAATAGAAATCAGGAACTCTAGGCCTCATTCATGTACCTTGAGGCTAAAAGAGAATTATATGTTATGAGTTATCCTATATCAGACACCCACTATTATACATTACAGTAAAAAACACCTCTAAAATTTTTTTATGGTCATCCTTTTTCCTTGATTGATAAAGCCAAGATACCAGCATCTTTTAAAAAATGGAACAAGAAACTACTGTATATTCCATGCATCTAATGTTTCAATCTATATAAAGAATTCACTAAGTTTGTTATACCATCCACTTGATTTGAAGGGGGAGGAATTAATGAAATGACAAAATCTGGTGAGGCATGTCTCAAAAACTTACTGATTAAATTACTTGTTCTGTCACTGCAATGATAACATTTGAAAAAGTCTTTACTGATATAAGAGAACAGATTTTTCATCACAGAAATCTATCTGTGGGGAAAGTAAATTATTTGCTATAATCTATATTCAATATATTCTTTCACAACTAGAAAAACAAAGTCCATCTGTAAAAGAAGCCTTTAAAAACAGAAGGTAACAGAAAGACAGGTATTCTTGAAGCAGTAGCTGCTTCTGGTCATTCAGGCTCAGCATAAAATTAATCCTTAGGAGAATTTCATCCTATCCTGAAAAGTTTAGAGTGCATTTTTTATATATATAAGACTTATATAGCAATGATTTGGATGTTTTTTCTTCCTTTGACATTATTAGGGTCATTTGTAAGGCCTTTCGTCTTATGATGGAAAAGTAGGGAATTTTCTACTGGCATCTGTTGATGAATTAGGAATAGAATTGAAGTCCACAGGAGAACAAGCTTGCTCCCACCATCCTTTGGTTAGCAAGAGGAATTGAAGCTTGGGAAAAAGTCGGTCTCCATAAGCTTTCCCTGGGAAGCCCTCCAGGACTCATCAGAATAGCCTGCAAACTCTCAATGACATGGAAAGAAAGAAAAGGTTCTGTATTGTGATTAGGGCTTCGCTCAAAAGTCACATGATTGATCCCATCTTGCCACCAAAAATTTTGTGAGGAAGCCATCTTTGCAATAAAAGAGCACTGTGTTAGGTTGGCAGAAGGCAGCAACAGAAAACCTAATTGCGGCTGTTAAAATCCATTCTGACATGTCCTGAAGACTGCAGAAAGTAATCTAAAGGTGCTCTGGATTGAAACACTCTTTCAAATAAGCAGTGTCCCACAGTTACTACACTGCAACAAGGCAAAGCAACCACATATATTCAAATTCAATACTTAAAGGACAGTGATTCTAGCAGATTAAGAACATTGCTGTTTGGTAGATAGTTTTTGCAAGCACACAGAATGAATATGTCTACGTTGGTATTTGTTACCAATTCTGGACAGAAATATAGTAAGGTTAAAACTACAGTCATGGGGGGGAGGGTATTTTTATAAACATATATCCTTAATATATGAACTTTGCAGAGAATTACAGAAATACTTTCTGTATTAAAATCTGATTTATAAGAGAGCACAATTTCTAGAAGAAGCCTAATAAATCTACTTTTGCTGCTTGGTTTTAGCAGCAAGTCAGCTTCTGTAACACTTTCTTCAGTACTTACTGTAACTTGACTTAACATTCATCGATACTTCTACATTTCTAGGAAGGATGTAGTTAATAGTCCATTTCTTTAGCTTTTCTCGGAAAAAAAAGCTTTATGTAAACCTTTTTAAAATTTTAAAATTAACCGAGTCTGGTAGAAATCTGCCCCAAGTACCAGTTTAATAGATGTAAGGTAGTAGAAAAAGTTGATAACTAACTTCAACTGCTCATTAATAGAATGAAGTATATTGTGTTATTCTTGAGGGAAGTTTATTAGTTTCTGTTCTACTCTCTGCTTCACTGGTGATGTGACACATATCTCCAGACTTATTGGCTGGGAACTGATGATTTAGAAAACTCACGGGGTGGTAAGTGTTCTTATAAACAACTAGCTAATTTGCTCCTGGGAAAATTTTTCATGCCCAGTTGTCAAAGCTTTGCAAGGCTTATAGAAAACTAGGTTTAATCAGAGAAAGAAAAAATTAATCTGAAATTAAAATTGAAGTTCTCCTCCTGAAACTCAAATATTTCACATGAAATACAAAGGACTGATAATTTTGAATCTGAATGATCACTCATTATGTATTGCAAGCTGAATACTGATGCCCTTGTAAACTGCTTAGACCATGTGAAGACTTGATCAATAAAGCACTAGCAAGAGACCTAGTCACCTAAGCGTAACTCAACTCTCCAGCACAATACAATGTGCCAACACCAAGCTACAACTAGCATCAGGAAAATTAGTTATATTACAAGGGGTGTTGGCTTATTTAACCTATTTTACTGTGAGCAGAAAGACAAGTCATTGGTACCAAGCATTCCTGGGCACTGCACTGTCTTTTTCTCCACCATTTCTCTTTTTTTCACACTGTTGTACTTGACCATCTTTCTTTCAGTTTGCTACTGCTGGCAACAGTACCGGGCACAGAGCCTCAGTCAATACATTCGTTGGACTGCACTCCGTCCTGCGCTTCACCTCTAATACTGGCACATCCCTCTAGTGAGAGCAGCCCTGCTCATCGGGAAACACTGAACTAAAGGGCCTGAGTGCAATTGCTGTTTTACAGCACATACACTAGTGGCTGATGCATTCTTCTGGAGTTTTCCCCCCATAACTTGCTGCATTTTTTAATGCAATGTTGGTATATTTGCCTCTGGTTTATATCTCATTAAGTATTTGCATCTGAATAAACATTCCATGTTAAGAGGCCCAGAAAAGGCATTTAATTTTTCTAGGCCTTTTAAATGGTGATGCCTTAACTGTCCTCCTAGAAACAGAGACTAGACAGAATAAAGAAATAAAGGTAGGTATTTATTTGAAAGGCCTTCAAAGGCACACCCTGGGGAGCCAGAGGCTACTGCCAAGATGGACCCCAAGATGGACAACAGGTCACGAGTTCTTCACACTCTTATAGGTTTGGTTTATTTACATATCAGGGTCAATTCTCCAATTAAAGCTTCAGTTTTTTCTTCACAAATTTGCTTGATGATTGGTCCTTCTAAAATAGAAGCCACATTTTTTCAGAATGTCTAGCTCTTTATTTCTCTAAGAACTACAACAGTGAACAGCCCAGATTTGATCCATATCTGATGTTTTCCTTTATTGTATGTGAGAGGCATAGTCTGGCAATATTTTCCTTATTTCTTCTACCACTACCTCCACAACACAGTAACCTTCACACTGAATGAGAATAGCTGGATACATCTTCCTGCATGGCTTCTCAATTGCTGGCAATTTAGTTGGCCAGATGGGGTTTCTATGGAGAAATGTGAAGGCTAAGTGTGCCCCTGCAGAGCTCTTGGCTCCTGCTGACTCAGCAAGTTAAGGACACAATCAAACAGTACAACTTCCACCTCTTTTCTCTCCTTCTTTATAACCCCTTCTATTTTTCCTTCTTCCACTCATCCAGGACTGTGTCTGTACTACTATTTCAGGTGGCATGCTTTTTTTCCCAATTAGGATCCGCAGTAGCTTGCAATTAAGGGAGTCTTTACCAGTCTTACTCTAAGTTCCTACAGGGAAAATGTGAAGTCACAGAGACTACAGAGAGGCATGAAGCTTTAGCAGACACACAAAGCAGCAGCTGTGCGTGTAGATAGTATGAAATGGTAGGACAGAGCTCTTCAGCCAAGAATGGAGGATAGTGCAGCGTCTGCATATTGTCTCCGTATGAGTATCGGAGCGAGGCATCAGTTGGTTTCTGCTCTTACTGAGACTAGGAAAGCATTAAGAGCAGGAGCAGCAGCTGAGATATAATTTTTTTCCAGAGAAGCCTTAAAATAGACTAAGTGAGGGCACATATTGAGGGAAATGAGATTTAAGCTGCATTATAAATGGAAATGTCTTCAAATGGCATAATTTTGAAAATGTGCTGAAGCACCAGTCCTTTTAAAAGTCATGGGAATATATTCATTAACCACACTAAAGTAAAGGAAAGTCCCATAATACAAGCTTACATTTGCAACTGATTGACTTTAGAATGCCTTAAATTGGCACATAAATATTTTTATAAAGGAGAGACAGCTCTGGGAAACAAAACACTGAAGAAAGCAAGCCAGTAAAACTAAACACCTTATCAAGAACAGGCTACCAGCAAGTGAAATTTTGGCCACAATATACTTGTACATCAAATGTGAGAATTTAGCCATCTGACATTCTTCTTTAAAATGGAAATATGCCCTTTGTTTTAGAAAGGTATGTTCTTTTCTTCCAAAGTATATCTCAAGTTCAAAAAAACCAGCCCCAAGATGGGAATATCTTTGTCTCTGCCCACCTTACAACCAGATTTAATGAAGAATTGCTAACAGAAATCTTACTGTTGTAATTATAAGGCACAAGCTGAACATTTAGAAGTTTTTGTTTTCCCTTTATGGAGAGCAAAATATTATTTTTAAAACAGTATTTCATGATCGATTAGTCCTCATTTTGGCCCAGAGTTCTATTTTTTTTTTTTTTTTTTTTGGATTAGCAAGTCAAAATTAAAGCAGCCTTGAATGGTAGTTTTGATGAGAGCACGTGTAGTAAGAAAGCACTGCTACATGAGCTCTTCTCCGTCTCAGACCTTAAATTTCCAGCATGAATGGGGATCGGTAATGATGTTTGCATTCTTCTACACTCATTCAGTTGGCATCTAATCCTTTCTGCTTATTAAAACCAAAACTATTTTCTAAAAGCTATTTCTGCTGTTAAAGTACATATAACAGGAAAAAAAAAATCAACATAAATTATTTACTCCAAGTCTTTCTATTGATGAATCTGAGAAAATTGACCATATTCTCTGTATTGCTGATAAATAATTCTGATGTCCCATTGACAAGTCTTGTGGTTTATGAAATTTTACAGCAGCAGCTATTTGTCAAATATTCCCTTGCTATAATCGGGTGACCACATATATATAGAAATATATTCAAATATATATATACAAGCATATGTATATATGTTATACATGAATCTCTGAAATGGAGTCTAGATAAATTAATTTTTCTGGTATGACTTTCTTCCATTTCCCTCAAGTGGAAGTCAAGAGAAATAGAAGTTTATTTCCATGCTGAAGTTCACTGACTTATGTCATCAAGGTGCTTTCTTCCTACCGGACATATACAGCATAGTGGATATGAGGCTTGCTGTAAGTTGAAAGGGTAGAAGTTTTGCTGTAACCTAATAGGCTATTTAATTGAATATATGACTTTAAATAAGTTTTCTGAACTGCTAATATGTTTTACATTATATATTCATCTCAAAAAAGCAGAGATATCTCTGGGTGAAGGGAACTTACTCATGTCTTTTCCTTCACAGATAAGTTTACAGAACAATATTTAGTTATGGTATCTATGTTGCCTCT
Source organism: Struthidea cinerea (assembly GCA_013397865.1). NCBI lineage: Eukaryota > Metazoa > Chordata > Aves > Passeriformes > Corcoracidae > Struthidea > Struthidea cinerea. The sequence goes on from VZTI01005122.1 coordinate 209,052, forward strand.
CTGGACCTGACCCCTTCCTTTCATGGAATACATTTCATGTCTGAATCTTCTTTCTTTCAAGTCTTTCCACTAAATTACATTCCATCTGTGAAGCCTACAAAGCCTTAATCATGCCTTCTAACAAATGTTATCACACTTATATAGCAAAAGATGCCCAGAGAGAATCATAGAACATTTGGGAACTTCTACCATCTGTGCATCTCCCACTTATGCTTATTCAAGAGTTCTTCCCCACACCCCAGTTCCTTCTTCTCCAAAGTGTTGCATACCAAAGTACATTTCCTTCTGTAGAGATAGGGATCTTTACTGTCCTCTGTCTGCAATAGAAATTACTATATACCACATAATTATATTAAAAGGACATTTTTAGGGTCAAAAAATTAATGTTCATTTCATAGTTAGAAAATTATTAAACAAAGCTATAGGTGTAATCTTAGTTCCTGTACAAGTACCCGTATTTGTGAAATCTGACATGGTCTTTCATTAGAGCCATATTTTTCCCCTTAAGATCCCTACTTGCTTCATTGTACAGAACTGACTTCTCTGATGTTAAATCAAGGCAAAACCCAATGTTTCACAGTGTTAAAAGGTTTTGTTTTAAAGCTGGAGACTGACTCTCACTTCCAGCATAGAATTCCCCCATGATACCACGGAACAAAACATTTTGATTGTGATTTCACCATATCTGAGTTCTTACCTGAAACCATGAGACTGTTTTGCTGAAGAGTGAACATTTCCAGACACACCTTATGTCAGTGAGAGTTTTGGCTTGGATATGTAAAAGTATGTAATTCTAAACACTCCTCAAAAATATGGATCTTAAAGACTCAAATTAGATACACTAGATCTATGGATGTTTTTTACCTGAATCGCTGCAGTACCTTCCCACTTTTAATATTGGAATCATGATAGCCCACAGTATAATAATTTTTTTCAAAAATTAAATCAAATTTTAAATTTTTTACACAATGCAGGGATATACATCATAAAACATTTTTTTTTTTTGCTAGGTCATTTCCCAGCCAAAGCCAAAATAAACAAACTGAAAAAACAACAAAAGTTGAGTCATATGTTCTATTAGTGATACTTACATGGTTGGTCATCAGGACCATATAATTTTGTCCTGTTGAATAAACCTTTGCAGTTTGAACTAAATGTATACAATGTTACCATTGTTTAGAGAGAGAATGAACAGGATTTTTTTTGTAGCAAATTTCACAGTTATTTTTTGACATCACTGATATGTGGAACAGTCAATAGCATTTCTTCATCCTTTTCTCTCTATTCAGATCTAACTTTCATCCCTCTGTGTTCAAACATGGCAGCTTCCTGCTCACATTGTTATGTCCTAGAAGAGAGATCACATAATACCAGAGTATGGTAGTTTCTGGACAAAGAGATGAAATTGTCAATAAAATATTAGTTAACCACATGTTGGGCTACATAAAATGTGCATAAAATATTTGAGGAATTTATTCTCAAAAAATGTTAACTCCTTACCACTCTTATGTAAATGCAGCATTTTAGTGCATTGCAATTTCAACTAATTTGAGTGAATAAATTTTAATATTCAGACAAAAAACTCCCAAAAGTTAGTCTCTTAAAAGCTCCAGTTCATAGTGAAATACATAAAAATGCTGAAAATATTTAAATAAGATTGCCTATAAATTTCATCATGGGTAAAAAAATCTAGCTTCATTATCAGATATCATTGAATCAGACTGACTTTTTTCAAAAATTTAAATATAGCTTTGGACTTCTAAAGAAGTTATATGCTAAAGCTCAGTAAAGTAATAAGAAACCAAAAAAAGGGATATATTATTTGAAGTGTCATGAAGTCATAATAGTTATCATTCTTACCTATAACTTTCAGAGGAGTAATAATGCCAAGTTAAGTTAATAACTTCTTCCAAGAATGACACTAGATGAAAACTAAAAAAGTTTTCTTCTCAATACTTTGTGTTCATAACCTTTTTGGAACTGCAATAAATTAAATATATACTCCTTAAGTTACGCTATGAGTCATGCAGTCCCCCTTGAGAAAAAAGAATAGACATTTAGTACAAAAATGCTAAAATGTTTTTAAAAGAAAAGCAAAAGTTAATAAATACAATACTAATAAATTAAGAAGTAGCTTCACCCAGCTGTGTTGATGCATTAAAATTGGAACTCCATCAGCCTTCTGAAATCTGTTCTTTCTCATTCATCCCTTATAAAATTTTTATTTTATTTGTTCACAAAATTAAAAAAAAAAAAAGAAAAAAAAAACAAAAAAACCCCAACACTTCCTATCTTCACCTCCCTATTATTCTATTTCTAATCTTCTCATTCTGATCCATCTCTCTAAATTTCTCTAAGGTACTTGATACAAGAATTTTCATAGAATGATTTGTTCTAGTGTGGGGATTTTACTTGTTCATCAAGGGCTTTATATATATATGCATAAATATACACTATTTGTATATTCAGCTTGACAACACCTGGCAACTGGTAGTATCGCTTGTCATTTGGATTGACTATTGACGTTCTGGATGGCTCTGCTCTTATAAGTGCCAAATCCATATTTTCAGAGTCTTTTTACCTGTTTTCTACTCTATCTGTGTAATATCCAGCTCTTTGAAAGTGCAAAGTTCCTTCTGGTCAGGTATAGCTTCCTTTGTTCTGGAATGATCTACTTAGCTTCACTTTCGTTGCCCTTCTTCTAATATGAAGCATTCAGACAAGCAAAATAATGAATGTTCAGATGATAAAGTAGATGATATATAGGTAATACATAGACAAGATGGACAAAACAACATGCAGTGGCAAAATAGCCAAATATGTTCAGAGTGTATTCTTTAATGAAGCGTCAAATGTAAACCTTTAGATTTTATTCAAAAATTGCTAAGAAAGCATTGGCTCCTCTTTTGCAGAATGTGCAACAAACACAAAAATAAGTCAAATTATAATTATTTACCTAGAGATACACAAATAAATTGTGTACATTGCTTCAGGTCCCAACAAGGATTGTGACATTGAAATGAACAAAATGATTAATGAAAGTAAAGCCATAGAAAAAGAATTATCACATCTGAAATGAAATTAATTCAAATACTACAAAATATTCTAAGCCAGTAGTCCAGACAACTTTCACTGCAGAGTTCTGAAGAAATTAGTACATATATGGAAGAGCCTAGAACAACAATTTTTAGTAAGGAGATGAGAATGATAATTTATGGAAAATAGCAAATACCCTACCTATATTTCAAAAGGGAAAGAGAAGAGAGGAAATAAAAAATGTGTCAATAGATTTTTTAATGGGTTTAGAATGCAAAGTTTCAAAATAAATTTTGAAGCTAAGAAAGAGTAATTGAACAGAATCACAGAATCATTTAGGTTGGAAAAGACCTCTGAGACCATCAGGTCTGACCTTTGACTGATCACCACCGTGTCAACCAGACCATGGCACTGAGTGCCACATCCAGCCATAGCTTGAACACCTCCATGAATGGTGATTCCACCATGTTCCTGGGCAGTCCATTCCAATGTTTAACGACCCTTTCTAGTGTCCAGCCTGAACCTCTACTGGCACAGCTTGACTGTACGTCCTCTTGTCCTGTTGCTGGCTGCTTGGGAGAAGAGGCTGAACCGTAAAAAGGCTGACCCACCCAGCTAAAATCTTCCTTCAGGCAGTTGTAGAGAGCAATAAGCCTCTTTTTCTCCAGGCTAAACAACCTATGCTCTCTCTCAGCCACTCCTCATAGGACTGACCCTCTAGACCCTTCACGAGCTCCACTGGCCTTCTCTGGAAATGCTCCAGCACCTCAATGTCTTTCTTGTACTGAGGGTCCCAGAACTGGACACAGCACTCGAGGTGTGGCCTCACCAGTGACAAGTACAGGGGGACAATCACTTCCCTAGTCTGCTGGCTGCACTATTCTTGTTAAAAGAAGTACAGAAGTACAGAGAACACAAGCGCAAAGCAAACTTAATAAAATCTATCCAAATATATTCAAGGGAAGATACTATCATACATCAATATCTTTAATAATTTATCTTCTATTCAAGGCAAGAAATCTAGACTTCAAAACAGTTTTTGACACAATCTGATATGAAAAGAATTACTTAAGACTGAGAAGACAAAGAACTGGCTAATCAGGAGAGGACAACAGGTTGTGTTAGGTGTTTGCATCATTAGATGGAAGCTGCTAAGGGGTTCTTTAAGGGGTGTCTTGCAATAGAACTTTTTGATATTTAAGTTAAAGACTAGATCATAAAACCTCAGAGAATACTGCTGAAATGTGCTGGCAAAGCAAGTCTGCGAACCATCGAAATGATAAAAACAAACAAGAAGAATAAGATGACCTTGATGACTTCTATAATATAAATGGGATTAAATTTAATAGTACAAAGAGCAATGTAACTAGATTTTCAGCTATAAACTGTGAGTTTATCAGCTGAAAATGACAGAGGAAAAGAAAGATGCAGTCAATCTACTAAAGAAGGACTACTAGTCATCAAAACATGATGTAGCTATGAAAAATATTAATATGGAGGATTAAACAAGGTATTTCTGGGTTAAAGAAAAAGATGTTTGACACTACCACATGAGGTAGAGTACATCTTCATGATGAAAGTCATAAACAATTCCTGTCCTCCATATTAAACAAGGATTCACTGAAAACATCATTAAAAATATAGTGGAGGTGAAGGGGAAGTTCTTCAGCACAACGACAGGAATGCAGAACTTAGCTCATGAAAGGAAATTGAAAAATCTTGTATTATATTGCAGAAAAAAACCCAACCCTAAGAAGAGAGAAATTCAGTCTGTAAACACATGAATGGGTAAAAAGAGCCTGCAGATGTTCATAATGTATTGAACTTTAAGATTAGTATCAACATAAGAATTTTACATATATATGCAAACAAATATTTTAAAGATATGCTTTTCATGCAACATGAGTCCTTGCACTAATGGAGGATAGGACTCAGTGCCCAAGGATGCCAGTTTATTCTGAGTCATAATCATGATCTCTGGGGTCAGCAAAATAACGTTTACACCAAGTGTTTTAATGGTATTTATTTTGATTCAAATGTACATAATTTTCTTCTTCACTCATCTGTTTAAGATCTACATGAATGCTTTAAACATCTTTCACTCACTAGGTGCCTAATGCAAAGCTTATTAGGTCAAAGTGCTTCCATCGACTTCTGTATGCTTTGGATTAGGTTCTACATTCTTACCCATAGCCAGCTGCTGCAGGCTGCAGTTTTATCACAGTATTAGACTGCTTTTCTCTTTTCCCCATGATCTTAAGAGGGAAAGAAAGAGGTATACTTTGGCTTGCCCTGTCTGTTCTTTAATGTGCTTAGATTGCAGTTATTTCCTGCTGAGCCCTGGATGAGCTTTAGTTTGTTGAAGAGCAACTTTTTAATCATCTCACAGAATGAATGAACTAGAAGATATGTCAGGTTTCTGTCAGAAGATGAAAAATGTAGAAACTTATCAGTACCTCTCTTCCTCTAGATATATTGTAGGTCAGAAAAACCCACTCTGTACAGTACTTATTACTCTTATAAAGGACTCTAAAAATATAATTATGCAAAGAATTATCACCAAAAAACTTTGCAGAACAGCTAAAGCAGACATAAAAGTATGGCTGTCTGTGCATGGCAAAAAGTGCAAGTGACACAGCAGGAGAGCAGATGATTTCAATTCCAGGCTATGTAATCTTCCTCACAGGAAGGGTGGCTACAACCCCTTCAATCTTATTTTGGAGAGTTAAGATAGCAGGGCAAAACATTTTAGAAGCAAAGCTGATCAGGTACGTACCAGTGCTTAATAGCCTAAAATATATTTGGCTACTTCTATTGGTTCTAAAAGGATCCTGTTTTAGCGTGATGGAACCAGGGCTGCCTTCAGCTTCTAATTGCCATTTTGGCTAAATGCCAAAGCTGTTCACTAGACCTGTGCAGTATAGGCACGGATAGATACATTTATGTTTTAACCTAGTTCGGGGAAAGGCGCGAGGGACTCCACTTCTTCATACTTTCTCTTGCTCACCATTAACAGTTGACGGTAGCAGGTGAATAGCCCTCACTTTTTTTCAGTGAATAGTCAAGTCTCTGAGAAGGTCAAAAAATGAATTAAGGAAAAACTTTGTCTGCTTCTGCACTGTACAGCTGAATAAGGCTTATAGCAACATGACCTCTAAGGATTCTAATGTTGCGCTTTTCACATGAAAAGAAATGACAACCCTAACACTATAAATTACCTAGTAAAGCAGTTTTAAACATTGCAGGACAAAGCCAAATAGCCTGTCCAATAAGCAACCAACAGCTTGATCCCATTCTAAATTACTTTCCTTGCCACCATATTTATTTCCCTAATATAGAACAACAGTGTTCTATACTCTAGTTGTTCTATACAACTACTATTCTTTTTTTTCAGCCAGAGAGCAGTAATTATTTTGATAAAGCAGACAGGAACATTAAAGCTCCCAATGAAGTGAGTATATGTGTAGATTTATAAATTTCATTTTAGATATAGTCAATAACCTATATTGGCATTAACCTACAGAAAGGAATAGAGTTGCACAGCATTCAATTATCCATAACAATGTTTGAATTATAACATCAAAGGTTCTTCTTCAGAACTTCTCAGAGTTGCCATCTTTCTTGGGTATTTTATCTTCTGCTCAACAGGCAGCTGACAGAGTACAATCATGAAGACATGCCAGATCTTTTATACTCTCCTGAATTATATTAAAAATAAGTTATAGCTGCACAGGATGCAGTAAGAATATTAGACAAAAGATTTTATGCTCTTGTGATTTTCATTTAAAAATGAAAGAAAAACTTTAATTCACAGAAAAATTATTTGTAGCGTCTTAAAAAATCCAATAAAAATGTAGAGCATAGAATGGAAAAATCATATTAGGTCAAGAAGTTTTCAAGAGTATGTTGAGGCAAAATGGTTTTACAAAGTTTGTGTACTCACTTTGGTATATAAAGGATATCTGACAGAAGTAAGTGAGAGCACAAGCTTGAAAATATCTGTATTTACATATATCTAAAACCGTTTAGTATATTTTACTGCTATCCATCAAATTTGATGACACAAGATTTTCTTTGTATGTGTAGTTCTCTGGAATACAAACCTGTTTTAAAGGCTTCAGAATGAGTTCTTTGACTTTCCAGCAATCCACCAAATAAAGCAGAAATTATTGCTACATATTTAAAGACAAACCTTGAGGTGAATCCAGAATATATTAAAAGAACATAAAGAAATGCGAAACTATGGTATAATGAACCTAATCTGGAAAGAGTAATTTTTTAGTGGTTTCCCTGGGTGACTGAACAGGTCATTGCACTTCTTTTTGTCTCATAGAGATAATTTACAAAGCACTTTGAGACCTTTGGTGTGCTCACTACTGATATCCACCTTGGAAACATTATATTAAAAAAAAATCCTTACATTATTTCCCAGAGTAACTGTGCTGTTCTCTCTTAGTGAATCTATATATGTATCAACTGTACACATTTAATATTTTCTGTGACAATGAACACATTTTTCTTTCTTTGGCAGTGCTACCTGGTTCTCATACATTTCATTTAAATTAAGTCCAGCTTTAATTATCTCTCCTGAATGTCTCATTGTGTCTCTTTTTGTAGAATATATACTAATGGCTCATAATTTTCCTCTATTTTTATAGGAATTCATACAAGCTTACCCTAATTTTTTTTCTATAGTTTACTTTGCATTTAGAGAAAATGAACAATAGTTTAATTTAAAAATAAATCTATAAAATAGTGGAGCTGAGTGCAGCAATCATTTATATCCCTGAAAATCCAAGAAAGTTAGCAGTTGCATATGAAACATAAATTTAACAAAAATCTGCCTCGTCTCATAAAAATTTATATGATTTTTAAAGACCTTTCATTAATTTTTCCCTCTGATTTGAATCACATTCTGTCTGTCATTTCTGCATGATTATGAGTGGTTAGATTTTTTGTTAACATCTGGGAAAAAAAACCCAGTCTGTAAAAGGCCTTCCATGACAAATTCTATAGAAAGGAAAGAAAGGAAGAAAGGAAGAAAGGAAGAAAGGAAGAAAGGAAGAAAGGAAGAAAGGAAGAAAGGAAGGAAGGAAGAAAGAAAGAAAGAAAGAAAGAAAGAAAGAAAGAAAGAAAGAAAGAAAGAAAGAAAGAAAGAAAGAAAGAAAGAAAAAGAAAGAAAGAGAAAATCTCAGTATTAATAATTGTGATTTGTAAGGAATATATATACACTGCAAAAACCTTAGTAAACAGCATCACTACTTCTTTGGCTAAATATTAATTTTCATCATTCTTTATAAATGTGAGAACTCAGAAATGCTGATGGAATCATGCCTCTGCAAGAACCTTTCATTTTGTACAGACTTCAGATATGACTTTAAGAATGAACAATTATAATCATGAGCGATTTAACCACTGCTATCCAACACAGATTAATTCTGCTCTGTCAGTAACTTTTATGGTGCATTATCTAGCTCAAAATTCTCAAAGAGAGTAAAAGAGAGAGGATTTAAACAAAGTAACTGGTTTCATGCTTAGCTAGCATTCAGTTAAATAAGCACAGATGTGGGTTTTATCTGCTTAAAAGTAAATCTGTGGTTTTCTTATTTAAACTCTCAAGTTTTAACGTCCATCAGAAAGGCTGTTGCTGCAATGAATAATTTAATCACTGCTGCCTGTTACACGCTACTACACAGCAAGCATATTTGCAAAGCTGTGAAAGACACCGGCCAAGTGTCAGCACTCCCTGTAACTCAGCCGGCCTCGCAGTATATTCACGGCAAGGAACTCAGGGAGCTCCGAGGCGGCCAGAGGGCAGTTGTGGTAGGGAAGGGAGTGAAGAGGTCACAACAGAATTGCACCAGATCAGCAAGACACTTTAGAGAGATGAAAGGTCACCGCGGGCTCCGTGCTGCTGTGGTGTCATTTCAGCTGCTTGTCCCTTGGTGGAGTTCTTGAGTTAGTTTCTCCTTTCCGTCAAATGGCTTTAACTGCTTCTTGTGGGGGTTCTGTCCTTGTTTTTACCCTGCTTTCGGATTTTCTGTCGTATTTACCGTATTTAACCTTTTCCATGTATTATTATGAATACGTTACTTTCAAACCAATCTGATTTTTTCCCCCTTCTGAAGCTTCTTTTTCGTTTGTGAGCACAAATAGTAATATGCAGCAGGTATTTGTTAATGTATAGAGTGGTATGGATATGTATATAATCTGTCTCTCTTTAACCAGAGACGGATTCCCACTGCAGATCTCAGAAGTAATTTTCCAATGAGAGCCACCGACATTCCTAAACTGTGAAAACCAAATTGTCGTGGGCTGAAAGCGCCAACTGCGGACGCGAGTTCTGCTGCCGGCTGCAGAAGCCGGGCTCAGCCAACACATGAAGATAAACCAACCATTAATTATATCTGCATATTTTAACGATGACCCCTGTCTTTCCAATCAACAACGACAACAACGACAACAATGCCCCACTGCAGAACATCGGTAGCTTGGGGGATGCAGAGAGCCGGGGAAGCTCCCAGGCTGCTTTAGGATTTCCCCACGTACAGCAGGTTGCGATTGTCAGCAAGACGGATTCCTTCCCACACGCAAGATGCCACTTCGGTGGCCTTATCAGATGTTCCCTTTAAGGACACAAGCTCCTATTTCCCCTCTGTATATCACCAGCATCTCGGGCTATTTTATTTATTACAGACGATTACATTTGTGATCCCTCTTCCCACTTGATCTCACCAGATCAGGAGGACAAATGCCGTGTCGTGTCTGAGCGCGTGTGGGCGTCTGTGTGCATCGGAGGGGGGGCAGCCGGGAGAAGGGGGGAGTTGTACTGCGCAACAGATTTGCCCGAGAGGGACAAACCTCCCCCGCGTGAAACAGCAGGGCTTGTTCCTACCGACACCCGGGAAGCTGTGGGGGCACGGGCCGCGGGACCGGGAGTCTACGGTGCCGGAGAGGCGTAGAGAGGGTGTGGGGGTAATTCTACTCTCTCCCCGCTCGAACGAGCGGGGTGCGGGGCGGGGGGCGCGGGGGACACACGGCCAGCCCAGCCCCGTCCTCCCCCCGGCAGCCAGGGCACGTGGACCGGGAACAGCGCGGCCATCCACCATGCAGCGCACGTCGGGCCCATTTCCCACGCCGGCCGCCTGCCCTGGGGGAGGATGGGAGGAGGGGAGGGAGGAAGGGAGAATGATAGAAAAGGGGGGGGCCGTTACCTCTGCTCCGAAAGAGGAACCAATCCACTGTGAAGGACGCAGCACTCCCGAGCAGGAAAGACATTGCACATTCAGAGAGAGATTGCATGTGAAGACACTGCAAAAAAGAAAGAAAGGGAGGGGGGGACTGGGGGGCGCAGACCGCGTGTGAAAGGCATAGTGTGTGTAAGAGGCCAGCGAGGGTAGGAAGGGAAGGGGGAGCAATTGCACATGGCAAGAGAAAGAAATCTCATTCATTGAAAGAGGCTCTCGCAAAGCAGACCGTAGTAAAAACAACGGGGAAGGAGACGCAGGCAAGAGGCGAGCGTCCATGCCGTGCAACAGCCCGGAATCCGATTAAAGTTTATGGCGGAGAGGTTAAAAACGCTCTCATCCCGCCCCTTCCCTGGCGAATACATTAAGTTTCCTGGCTGCGTTTAAAAACACAAAGGGAAGGGAACAGCTGGAGCTGCGGTTCCCAATTGCATTTCCAGTGCAGGGAGCCAGTGTAATGCGGTATGCTGGTATTCCTCCGTACTGGCATGTCTGGATCTTACACTGTGAGCAAAATTTCCTCCTCTCGGAACTCCAGAACAGCGAGGGGGAATTTTGATAAATTCAAGTTGCTTGGCAAATATAATAGGGATTTGGTACTAATCCTACTTAACCCGCTGCGAAGACGCTGCGCTCCCGAACCCCCCTCCTCCGTCCGGGACTGCGGCGGTGAGCACTGAGCCTGCGCCGAGCCGGGCTTTCTCGCTGATGCTGCAGATAGAAAGCCGAGTGTCTCCAGCATCGGCGGGGGAGGGTTTTCGTGTTCTGGCGAGGCAGGGAGAGCGGCCGGGGCCGGTGCCAGGGCCGGAGGAGGCGCCGGAGGAGCAGCCCTGCAGTCCTCCGGAGAGGGGAGCAGTCCCTCCCTTCCCAGCGCCGACTCCATGCGGCGCGGCTCTGCCCCTCCGTGTCTCTGGACTCCTCAAGGAAAGAGGTGGCAACCTTCCCTCCCTCCTACAATCACTCACCGCCCCAAATGACAAAGACACGCTGTGACCGTTGCTTTGAACCACCTCAACATATCCGACCGCTTTTCGCTCAAATATATCATCGCGATGAAAGAGAGACATTTTACTACATTCGTCTGCATGCGTTTTTATTCAAAATATCCATTTATAACGAGGAATGCACACACACATACAGAACCCGCAACAACTTGTTTTCTCGTATGTGTTCACAGTGGGAGAAAGAGCAGCTGGATTCCTGCCTTCCCCTCGCTACGCGCACGCACACACACACATGAACACTCACACACCCGCACACGTACACCCGCATACACGCACACATACGCACCCACACACCCGGTTCTCTCCCCACCGGCTGCCCCATGCTCGCCTGCCCCCGGAGTCTCCCTCTTTTCCCTCCGGGCTCTGAGCAGAGAGGACAGGCAAGGAGCCAGGCATCACCAAGGGTAGGGCAGGAGCACACAAAAGCCACAGGGATTAAATAGCTCAAAGTCAAAAGGAGACGCAAACTAGGGACGCCAGAATAAGCAAAGTTGAACCGGAGAGCTTTGCCGTTAAAGTTTATTACCCACTTACCCAGGTAGGTGACGCTACATTTTAGCAATCATCGAAGCAGCAAGTCTCTGTTCGGAAATAAATCTGTTACTTCTTACATGTGTTTATTCTACTAACCCTCTCGCTCCCTTCCTGATCATGTTCTCCGAGGGGTTTGTTTTTTTCTTTTTTCTCCTAGGATACCCACAAACATGCTGAAAAGGCACATTCAAAACATGGTAATAGGAAGAACACAATCCCAAGGACCGGGAGGCTGAAACAGCACTGGGAAACAGGACGAAAGTCTGAGATCTAAGGCAGCCCCCCTGCCTCCCTGGAGTTTTATGCAGTTACAGTGACTGCAGCTATTTCACAAAAGCACCGACACAACAGGGGAAGGTGGGAATCTGCGAAACGAGTTTCCTTACCAGCTTGATTCCGCAAAATGCAGAATAGAAGAAAAGAGAGGCGAACAAACATTTGCTTTAAAAATCGTTGCTCTATTCACAGTCTATAGCGGACGTGGGGAGGGAAAGGGTAGGAGAAAATCACTACAGATCACGAGTTTAAGAAGGCAACAGAAGCAACACTCGGGCGTGAAATGAGGATCGGTTTTGAGGACTGAACTGGTGTTTTGTGATGAGCAGCTATCCCACTTGCAGCACTAGCAGCAGCAGAGACAGAGGGTAAGACTGAGCTTTCTGGAGTGCAGCGCTTGACTCGTCCTCCCTCCTCCTCCCTC